>SMLS01019036.1:0-12782 GCA_004785975.1 Popillia japonica | reverse complement strand
TTTTATAGAAAAATGGACATTCCTTGTTTTATTCCCTTACCCTTCATATGATTTACTATAGCTTTTACCGTGAATATATTAGATGACCTTTCGAAAGTGGGAATAGCGCTGCAAAGTAACTTTGGAGGAGGTAAGGAGGTTCGTTGCTTAGAATCATTGTCAAGAGAAGGGACAGAATTTCGAACCTCTATTAATTCCGTCCGCTGGTGTTTAAAGATGTGTTGGGCCTCTGTTGTGATTCTCGTTGGACATTTTGACAATTTTTATATATTACCTTATTAATGTTTATACACTTTATTATATATATTTAGACAAAATAACTTCACAGACGTTCGTGGAATACCATAAAGCAACATTACACATTTTGCAAATCATATTATGCACTTCTCTTTTCTTTGTGCTACAATGTGCACACCGTCGTTCAACTTCTTGGAATTGAGGGTGTAGTTACCTATAAGTATATAATAAAACTGTTTACACTAGCAGCGTCTAGTAAATCAAAAAAAACTCTTTACCCGCCATCTTCGTGACTTTTGTTGAATGGAATAAAATGATATGTATTGATCAAAAAGATCAACACCGCCCATATATTTATTGTAGGTCACAATAGCTTGAGGTTAAGTGACCGGTAGTCGATTCCCTTTGTTATCTCGCCCAAGCACATTTGTAATGTCACTGGGATCATACATTGTTGTTATTACGGAAACGCTCTTGCTCCCTGTGTCCTTCCACTTCACAATACCAATATCACCTGACTGTGCATAATTGGACGTATCAATAGTCAAATCTCGATCACTCCTTAGGTTACTAGGATATTGCTTTCTGGAGCTTCCAATAGTTCCACAAGCGAACAAATTATTTGATAGTAACTTGTCCATAAGTGAGATACTTGAAAAATAATTGTCAAAAAGAAGCAATAGTTTTTTTCAGTGTATGGACGCGACAAGTTTCTAACCACATTTTCACCGAGAGGACCTCCACTGTTTTCACCTTTACTGGTGGACAAGTCAAAATTGAGAATATATTGTTGTGTCTCTAATGACGCAAAATAAAAAAATATGAACAGTTCGGAAGAACCAGATTATAATGTGATTAAATTTTTTGCAATGGTTATCTAAATAACCCACCACAACCCTTACCCAATGTAATTAAATGTGTGTGTGTTTTTTGTATCCGATATCCTCTTGTGCGTTGCAATCTCCTCCCTGCCGTTTCCAATCTTGTTATTCTTTTTTCGGGTTTTCTTCACTGTTCACTAGTTTAATTTTAATGGTTGAAGGTCTAACGGGCACTTAGAAACTTTTACTTGTTTTCAAACGTTGTGTTTTAGTTCAAATAGGTTTTCGTGACTTGTTTTTCTGTCAGTCGTCAAAACTTGTAAACAACTCTCCCCTCCCTTTTGTTTTTCCGTTTCACATAACAATATCCTTTTTCGGCACAACAACAGGCCCACATTTTCAACCTCCTTGTTACAGGTTTCATAGCAAGATACTGTTTCATAGTATTACGACCTTTGAATCCAATCATAGACTCATATATACTGATGTTTCTGGACGGTGAGTATACTTTGAAAAATGTTATTGTGAGAACGTCAATTATTGGTCTCAATTTGTATAATTTCTCAAATCTGGGAGAGTCTCTTGCCGGAGCTTTCGAATTGTCATTTAGCTGAAGATGCCGCAGAATGAATAAAAAGCGTTTGATTGTCATTACTCGTGCTACTCTTTCTACATGAAAGTTTTCATCGTTAGCCCAGTAGAGTTTCATAGAAAGCAGTTTATGAATACCCATGACAACTATAATGCCGAAAAAAGCTTTGAGTTTCTCTAAAGATACCTCAGAAATTGTTTCATGTTTTTTCATCTGTCGAATATACAAAGTTGTTTGAGCTACAATTTCCATAATAAATCTTTCAGGAAATGATTGTAGAGAAATAGATAGTGGACTGTCAGTATTTAGATCGTCATTTGTTGCTCCAGTATGTTCAGTAAATTCGGCTTCATGAAACTGATTCGGTGATTTTGAACTTTTCAGGCGCATCCACACTAAGCCGCCGTTGGCACTGCCAGGTTGGCAAAGCCAACTGCTAGCCGCCCGTCTATATCTCAGTTGGCATTTTGTCGCACAATGTCTGCAGAGGAAGATTTACTTGTTGCTTCGGCTGCGTAGATAATAATTGAAAATTGTAAAAAAATACGCAAACGACGGTTTTGGCTGCATGAAAGCCTGCAAAGTAGAGCACAATATGGAACTAGTGACTGGCACACCAGGTTCTTAATTTTCCTCTCCACTTCGTCTTTATGCACACCAAAGCTAACAGCAATTTCTAGTAAAGCGTCTAGTTTTTTATTCCTGTCTTTTTACGCTTTCATACGACAGTCCCACATAACAGGACGATCTCGGTATAGATTAATTAATTCAAACGCTTTAGCGTACGTCCAATCCATGATTGAATACGGTGCTGTCCAGACACAACTGAAGCCGCATGGAGCCAGTGGTTGGCACGTCCCCACTCCCCGCTCTAATTAGCTTTCTTTGTAGTAGACCGACACTCGAGCGATTTTCGTTGGCACACCATTGGCTCGGCGGCACATGCCAACGGTTACGTCCACATACTATCGGCGTTGCCAACCTGGCAGTGCCAACGGCCTACCGCGGCATAGTATGGACGCGCCTTTAGACCACTCATAAATCTTCTCACTTGTGTTTGTACTATTTCCTGCCCTCATAATGGTTTCAACTTGATCGTTTATCGAGTTGTTTGAATCAAAGCCGTTGCAAGCTTCTGCTTCTGTATTAGTTTGCTTACTTGTTGGCGGCATTTTCGAACGGAGAGTGTGATCCTTTAGAAGAATTATTTGATGGATGAGTTTCAGGAAAATAATCGTCGGCATCTGAATCACCACCATCTTCAGAGTCAATGGCCATTTCATAAGTTATATCTTCTGCTTCACCTTCCATAATTTCGTCAGCTATCTATTCAAGTTCTCTTTTATTTAGAGGTCATCTTTCATCATCTTGTGCACGTTGCATGATGAATAATAATAATAATAATAATAATTGAGGGGAATACTCGACCGTACAACGTAGGCAATAGTGCTCAAAGTACTCAGGTATGCGGTATGTGACTGGAGTTAATAAAACGCTATTTATTCAAACCTCAATATTTCGTTGTTTAATAACAACTTCATCAGGAGTTTACTACAATTAATTAAAAGACACAAGTCAAAAATCAATGAAATGTAGGTAATTTAAAAAATACTTACAAAAAAAGAATAAATCAAAAATTAACGAACAATACAAAAATCAAAGGAGTCATCACTAAATTAAAACCACATAAAAACAATTGAAAACTTCTGATAAATCAGAAGGATGTTGAGATTAAATATAATGTATGTAGTTGTTAAAGCAACGTTGGAAGGAATGTGTGCACAAATGCATCTACGATAGAGAAACTTCAAAGGCCAAAATCATAAGAAATAAATAGGGATTGGTAGGTATCAGGTCTTCTCATAAAGTTGTAATATGTTACAATAGATATTGCTAAGTTGATCTGTATCATTTCTAAACATTATAATGTTGTTTCTTCTTTTACCAAGTCGAGGCACGGAAGCATTCCACGCAAATCCAGATTTAGATGTATAGATGTTTGATGGTCCTTGTTGCACAAAACGAATGAGAGGATTGTCGTCTTCGTCAATCTCGCCAGTAATATCATCGGCAACGTCTTCAACTATTTCAACATTGTCTTCGGCTTCACTGGTAACAAAATTCAAATCCCTTTCACCCGCATTCCAATGAAACCCATTATCACTATTATCACTGTCGAAAAACTCACTTGTTTCAAATAATTGTTCAATTTCACGATCAGACAAATATTTTCTTGCCATTCTTATATTTTCAGGTAACGAAAATACAAGATAAGAGAGCTTATGTATTAAATTCATCTCGTGCGCGCAAGCGCATGGACGGTGAAATATTGGCTGAATACGATACATTAGTTCTCGAAAGGGGGTGTATTACATACCCCACGGAGAATTTGTAATTGCTATTTATTATCTTTCACGGCATAAATTGCTAACTGACGGCAATGGCACGTCAGTTCAATCATGGACAAATACATGTAAGGACAAATCTCAAAAATATACCGATTTTAGAATACTTAAAAAACAATCCACTGGGGTATGTAATATACCCGTATATCTTTTATTGAAATGTCAAGAACTGTCGACGATGATGAGTTCTGACCGGATGGTCCTGGTTGTTGATCATTTTCTGATTGCTATAGTTGATTTTCGTGATTCTCACATCGGTCGTTCGGAAGTTGTCTCTCCGTTGTTAATGATGGTGAAAAATGCCAGTCCTCAAACACATCTGGGTTGAAAGAATGTATACCAGTTTTTTTAAAGGAGTTTATGGCGTTCAGAGGCACCGCACTTTTCAAATAAGCTTGCTTAAACAGACTTGCTATTTTAAATTGTGTTACAGTTTTACCTGAGATCTGGCGCAACCACAATTGGATTTCTTGATCATAGTATGTATGAAGCGGCCGAAGGTTGAACATGATGGGAGCAATGAGTCGGGAAACAAAAGATAATAATACCATTCTCCTTAGCAAACTCCAGAGCATCAAGGCCCTTGTGACTGCCATGGCCATCTAAAAGTAAGAGAACCTTGTTATCTTTAGATGCCTTCGTATACCTTAAAAAATGTTTGCCATTTGCAAAAAATTTCTGTGGTCATCCAACCTTTTTCTTGGGCGAAATGTATGCTCCCTGGTGATACATCGTTCATGAGTTTGTCTTTCATCCTTTGTCAGGGGAAAAGCAATAGCATTCATGGCACAGACTACGGCCACATGTTGACCACGTTCGGCGCTACTAAGAGCTCCAATTTGTTTGCGACCCTTCGCAGTATAAATTTTTTGAGACTTCTTTTGAACCGTCGTTAAACCTGACTCATCCATATTATAAATGTTTTCAGGAAGAAAGTTATGTTTATCCAAAGTTTTAGTAGCAGTAAAGTAGGCACATATGTTAGGTTTATTAAATGCCTGGGCCCTGGCCAACGACGTACTTTCTGGGGTCCTTAAAGATATACGTGGATTACGCTTTAAGAAGCCTCTGACCCATTTCCATCCTGCCATTTTGGTTTCGCGATTGAAAATATGATTAATTGTGTTTCCCTCCGCCACTTCATATACCAGCTTACGTAAGTCTCCTAGTAAGACCAAAAAACCGTGTTTCCATATCTATGATATGGTCAGCTATTTCACTTTCTACAGAGCTAGCAAATCGTCTGCGCAGAGTTGTTTTGGGAACACTAAAAGTTTTTGCCGTCAGCTTAAATCCCATATTATTATTTTGCACGTTGCTCAAGGCTTGTTGCATGTCACGTTCTTCCCACTGTTGCCTTTTTTTGGTACTCATGTCTATAAATAATAAAATACACAATAATTGTCATATAAAATGTAGCCTACATTATTTAGTTATTATAGTTTCCTATGACGGCCCCCTGGGCCATCATTGGAAAACACTCTGCGGTTCATCATAGGCAGCTGCGCATAGTAATATTTAAAATCTTATAACGTATGTTTTGTTTACTTTAACCTAAATATGAATGCAGCAATCGACGCACAACATCCAGTTATTCCTTGCATATGAAAAGCAACCGTCGGTTAAGACTATAATACTAGTAAAGCACCACAGACCAAAGCCATTTTATTAGATCAAAACTTACCAATTTCAATTTTATTTTATAAGTTCACTTTCACCGTATATAATTGCTTGAAAGTCGGCGTCAACTGAAAAAAGAACTTATTGCACAAACTGAGAGTGGCGCTAGGGCGATAAACGCGCGATATTTAAAAATACATCTGGTGGGCCATCATTGGCGAGGGGCCATCATAGGCACACTTCCCCTAATGTAGTCGCAGTCGTGCTGCATCGTATTTTTTTCTCTGGTGAAGTGAAAATGATCTTCATTTATACTGCCACCTAAAATGTTGTCTCGGCACACTTCGCAGTTTTTTGTAAAATGAATTAATTTTGTCGTTACAAAGCCTGCTACCTTTGCCTGTAAGCTTGGGAGCTCCGAATATACTAGCATCTCCATGGAAATATTTAATACAGGGGAGTACTCTTAACAGGACACTAAAATAATAACTAGTAAATTCGAACCGAAGTTGGAAATATTTAACATACCTCTTTTACTAATTTGTCCGCAGTTGCTAGAATATGATTATTTTCATCCTCACAGTTGCTGCTAGATGAATGTCTGTTAGTAAAATTATTGACGAGCAAACTTTTATAAAATGGCACAAATCCAGCTGCAGTCGGATTTGTAAATCTAGCACCTTTTTGACGCACTCTTCCAAAAAAATTTTCTAAACAATTTTGATTAAGAGTTCTCGTCTTAAAAACTTGCTTTTTAAAAAATATTTATTTATAAACGAGCTTACATGCACACAACCTTATAGGATAAATGAACAACTAGAACTAAACTATTTTGCTTTTTCGGGCGATAAATATACGGGCTTCCTTAAGGGTCGACCTTGCTAAAATATTTAGAAACATACAAAATTCTTAAAAACAACTTTTACACAAGTGAAAGCTAATGGCTTTTTGTAATTAGCGTATTATTTCTACGAATATAATTATATATGAAAAACCAAGCTTCTACATGTATTGGTACAACCACATAAAATTTTTTAATGTCCTTATGAAGTTTTTTATTGTTGGTGGTATAGTTGGCCCTTTCTTCGTAATAGGGGAGAGTTGCCTATATCGTACCACTTTTGACAATTCATTTTTTTACAAAGTAATTTTTAGTCATTTAAAAAAAGAAAATATGCCATCAAATAAAGGGGTTTGTTGCACATATTTGGTATTTATTTCATCCTTGGATGACTATGCCTTTATGATCAAAAAAAGTTTTTGACAACCTCTGCAAATGGTACAAATTAGGAAACTGGTATCCTAAATTGTACCACTGGTTTCCAAAATCGTACCAGGAACTTAATATTGAAAAAGAAATAACTATACACAAACTCTACTCATAAAATAATAATAGTTTATTGTTCAAGAATTTTTTTGTTATATTATTCCATATACTGGGGTCAGATTCAATTCCTTAGGCCTATTGACACTCTGGACAGAAGAATTGTTTTTTCCCTGAATTCACTCCTGCACACTTGTCATGAGCCCATACTTTGCAATTCAAACATTGGATCATGTCCTCCACTGACTTTTCCTCACAAATGTGGCAGTACCAGTCTTCTGTTGCTTGTTTATTAAGTTTTTTCTTCTTTGCAGGTGGGTTTTCAGGAGTTTCTTTTTGTAACAGTTTAAGAGCCCTCTTAGCTTTGTTCCCAGCGGTTCTCTCTTCTTGGGCTCTTTTCCTCTCTTTAGCAGAAAGCAGCTCTTCTTTGTACGGACTACTGGTTAAAAGAATAGCTTTTGTAGCCCCTTTTGCCTTTTTTATTTTACCACAGTTAGAATTTGAAGGGATGGGTGATATTTGTTGTATGGTAATTTTCAACCCACTTGTAGAAACCATAGAGCTAGTTGTAGGAGTTGTAGGCACATTCCTTGTTCCTGGTTCTTTTGGGTCTTTAGGTACTTTAGCAGGATCACATATAGGGATATCAGGTGTATTTTGGGGTTGTTCAGAAAGGTTTTCTGCTGCAGCATATGCAGAATCTGGATACACATCTTTATTGGGAGGCCATATCCCGGTAGTTTTGAATCCGTTCATTGCATTGGCTATAGTAGCCGCTTTTGCGTATGCCCCAGACAACAAACTAGAAACCTGGAACTGCGTCACTGTTAATCCAGGGTTGGACCGCAGCCAGTTCTGAACCTCTTGAGCATAAAAGGTTTGGAGGGGTCCAAAAAACGTCTTGTCCAGTGGCTGCAGTCTATGAGTTGTGTGTGCTGGGAGTTGCAAAAGAATTACCCCATTCTCTCTTGCAGTGTCCAAGGCATCTATATTCTTTGAATGGGTAGAATGTCCATCCAAAACCAAAAGGACTTTGTTTTCTTTAGTCGGCTTGACCACGTTAACAAAGTGCTTCAGCCACTTGTTGAAAAGGTTGCTGTTTATGTACCCGGATTCGGATATTTCGACCAAGCCGCCAGGTGGTGCACCAACCTTTAACTCTGGAGTCATCCTTAACCTTTTAAATATGATCATAGGTGGTACGTAATGACCTGCTGCACTAACACAGCAAACCATTGTTGTGTTGGTGCCCCTTTCGCCGCTCGAAATAGCTCCTACTTGTTTTTTCCCCTTTTAAGCGAGGATTTTCTGATTCTTTTTTTGTACAGTGCTGTAACCAGATTCATCTACATTGAAAATTCTAGTTCCATCCAGTTTGTTGTCATCAATAGACTTAATTAAAATGTTGAAAAAATCTGAAACGTTTTCTTTATTAAACCCTCTGGCTCTAGCCAAAGAGGTGGACTCTGGCTCTCTCAGGGAAATTTGTGGGTTTCTGGCCTTAAAACCGTAAAACCATTTTTTTCCTGCCATTTTGTCGGTTTTATTAAAATTATGGGGTATGTTATTTTTTGTAGCTATTTCGAATGCAAGACGGCGAACATCGTTTATTGTCAAAGCAAACATACACGCTTCAATTTAGGATGTGTTTTACTAGTTCAGATTCGACATCTGGAGACAATACAGTCGTTCTTCCTAAAGATTTTATTTCATCATTTGCTACTAAATTACGTGATTCCAAATGTCTTTTAAGAGTAGGTTTTGGAACGTTATACTGCCTACAGCACTCATTAAAACCTAAATCTCCATTCCGATATGCAGCTAATGCCATGGACATTTCTTCCCGTGTCCATTTCCCGTATTGCCTCTTACTGCTCATTCTGCAACAGAATAGAGCAAATATGCATCATTTATGCACGAAAAAGGCAAAAATCATGAATTATTGTTGTATGCAAAAATATTATCCTTAATTGTACTGGTACGATTTGGGAAGCTGCGCGGTGGTACGATATAGGCAACCGTATCGCGACGAATACATTTAACTAAAATATAACCTCAAAACTAACATGCATGAACTTTCAACGTCTGGAAATGTAGCTGAGAGAACGTAGTTTAAGATACATATGCTGAAACATGTTGATTCTTATCTTGCTGTGTACTAATCACTTAGGCGTGAGACGTAAATTTAACATCAGCGCACTGAATTTACTAAAATTTATGATTGTGTGTCATAGAACCACGCTTTTCAGCGAGGACATATAGCCCGGCTAGTAGTCCACATTGTCTCCGCTAGATTGCAGCTGCTACCGGTATTTTCCGAAATATCGAGGTGGTACGATTTAGGCAACTCTCCCCTAAACTTTACAGTTTCAAGAATTTTAATGGCACTTCTCCAAAATACTATGTGCTCTGTATTGTCAGTTACTTTGCATTTAAGTTTTTTTGCATCTGACTGCTTCGATCAGGCTGTCAAAAAGCTCGTCGCAGAAATGGATGAACTTTACAGTCTCGGTAGCTTCTGCAGGCATGTATATCCTACCTTCATTCGATTCTATAGAAGCACCTATAATAAATAAGTAACATATATGTACTATCAAGACAAGTTTTATATCAACCAAAATTTATCAGTAATTGCCATGAAATTAATAGCTACAATTACCGATCTCAGCGCCTCAATGCAGTTTGAGACTTTAATTTTTTTTTATAAATTGAGGATTGACATGGGCAGTTGTCAATGTTGGCATTGTGCGGAAGGCTCCAAGTGTTCAATCGATTTGCCAAGCTTTGTAAATGTGTTTCCACTTGGCTCTCATTTTCTTTCCATCCATTATAAATTCAATATATCCATCTATGAAATTATTTCTAATTCCCTTCATGAGATGAGGAACGTCAAATAAGGGTGTGATGACATTGCCATCTACCTCAAAAACATAATCATATAATGTTTTACCTCTGCGTTGATATGCTGCTGCTGCTGTGCCTTCGACTAATGTTCTAATTGCAGCAATATTATTTGTTGCCTGGTCGCAGGTCGCTGCAATGATCTCTAGCCCAGTATTTTTAACTTCTTTTACAATTTCTCTTATAATCTTTATAATGTTTATATGTTATATCGCACCATTAACAAACGAAAAAAAATGGTTGTTTCCACTTCTTATTAATTCCACGTAACATAAATACCTAGAAATAAAATACACATCAGTATACATATACAAAAGAGTAAGGATTTTAAGAAACATACTTGCATATGATTTGCTATTAAATTTGTAGTTTTATAATTAATGTTTTCATAACCCATTACTGAACACCCATTAGCAGAACCTAAATGGGGTTGTATGCTCATCTCATCAAATGTTAGCACACAGTACTTGTGTAGGTTATTATTAAATGTAGAGGCTTGATCTTTTAAAACTTCCAATACAGCTTTATTTCATCCTGGTGCAATACATATATCTTGCAATAAGCTATGTAAAGATTTCAACTTCGATAAAAGTTTATGCCCATTTCCACCTTGTTTGTATAAACCCAATGCCAAAACTTTGTCTTCTATAGTAAAACGGCGACCAGTACCTTTTCTTTTTGCATTTTTTGTGCCTGCAGGACCACACCCCTAAAAAAAAAGAAAATTTGTAGGCGTATTATTTAAGGCCAAAAGTATATATTTAAGCAAAAAAAATCGATTTTTTTTTTCAACACTGATATAACCCCTTAATGTAACCAGGTTAAGATAAAAAACCTTTATTTAAAACCAAAATAAGTATGTATATACTCGAAAATGTCTATTACTCCCTCTGTTCCAAAATATGGTATACATTTCTCTTTTCTAGTTGTCCCAAATTATGGTATACAAAACTTTGAAAAATGCTTTATTGCATTTATAACACTATATAACTCAAGCTGTAACTTAATTTAAATGTATAGATCATATATATAATACATTAACGGCAATTTTACATATTTAAACAGAATTTTGCTGTTTCAATAGCAGTTTGGCTGCACGTAATAGAAACAGGTAAACGCCCTTCGCGACGAAGTTTTTCTTTACTGATGTGTTGAATTTTATAGTCGTTGCCTCCTGAAGCCAACATGGTTGACTCCATGTATTTTTGTAGTGTCAAGAATACATTATCTAATTTTTCTTTAGTTAATGTATCAAAGGCATTTTCAACACAAGTTATTAATTCAGCAGCTTGGCCAATAATACCGCGCTTCAATTTGCTGTCGTTTTTGTGTTGTAACAAGAACTGTAAAATTCCAGTACGCTGTTCATACGTTAATTGTTTCGATTTTACGTCTCTTTTGTACATTTTGTGTAAAATAATTTCGATTGTTTTGACACAACGGGTATCTTGTTATTTTTGAGCAAACTGTCATTTTTTAACTGACGCATGCGCAACAACTGAACTGTTTTTAAACATAGCCGCATTATATTTCATTACAAACACCGCACGTAGATTATATTAAGTGCGTAGAAACTCGTTAATTTCCCAAACTTGTTTTAATCCATGAATTTTGGTGGAATGTATACCATAATTTGGGACAGAGGGAGTATTATTTACGCTTAAGCAGTCATAAAATACCTACAAATAAAAGTTGAGACGATCTACCTGTTTCGGTTTAAAAATATATACATATATATATATGTATATACCTCGGGAGGCGTTGATTGCGGGGGCGATGGTATCTGAGGTGATAGCTGCGGGGGCACAGTTGGAGCGGCGATAGCGGTGGGGCCAATGGCGGCGGCGCCGTCTGCATTCCTACAAGTGACTATAACAAAAAGATATACTCTAAAATAAAAATATCTTGCATAATATTACTATTAAATAAATAATTCCTAAAAGTTCAAGTATCATGAATTTTAAAATAATGATTTACAACATAAGCACTTTACCTTTGCTTCCATGTCCTCAGGGGAAAGCTGTGAAAAGAAATAAATGAACAGATGAGAATGTATATAAAAGTACTAATATATACATATATCATTGTTCTTAAATACAAGTGTTACTTTGAAATTAATTAATTCTCATTATAATTTTAGCACTAAGGTCAATTCTCTACCTAAATTATCTAAATCTAAATAACCAACTAACTAATCGTATACCCGATTCTTAAACATCTTCCAAAAGTGTTAAACTATTCCTTTGAAAGAATAATTATTGGAATCGATTTTAATTAATTAACAAACAATTCACGAAGAAACTAAAATTTATTTATTCAAACTACGAAGTAGTACATTTTATAACAAATTTACAAGAACTATTTTCTTCCTTATTGTTCGGTTACATAAATTAGTATCGTGACTGACTAACCGATTAGACAATTTAGAAGCGATTAGACAATTTGCATAAAATTTATTTAAGATCAGTTTACTTCAACAAATATGAAATTATTCTAATCTAATTGTGTATGAAATTTAAAACTAATATAAAAAAACCATATAATAATTTATTAAATATACATATGTACGTTATAACTGTAAATTATTTGTTATACGTTAAACAACCAAAACGTGTTTATAATTTCTACTATCAATCTATTCAATAAGATTTCATATTTCTGACAGTTTCTGCAATTTTTACAGCATTTCTGTAACAATACATCGAATATTATAATATCTGTAGGTATACAATTCTATACAATTTACCTGGTATGATTACGTTCATTTACATAACACAAATCACTGCAATCGTTAACAACCAACTAGACAATTTCAACAGAATTTATTTTTTAATTTCCTTTACTTGAGCAATTATAAAATTGTTATTCTACTCTAATACTAC
>SMLS01019034.1:0-13054 GCA_004785975.1 Popillia japonica | reverse complement strand
TGACCGCCCAAATACCCCATACGCCCATTTCCCTCACCTTACCCTACATTTACAGTGGACAGTTATTATAAGGTACAAACAAGTAGTTTAACAATTTAATTGCTTACATACATATAAAGTTTAATTAGTTTTCAATTAGTATACGTTATTATAGTGTATTAATAGAAATATTTTTTTAGAACAATTTGTAAAAATAAATTATTCTTCTTCCGAACTGAAGTCGTCGTTATCAGTATCACTCTCATTACCTACATTAATAATTAAAGTTTCTGTTGATTCATCTACCAATATTTCCGATTCTAAATATCTATTTTCAATATCAACAACATGTTTACAACGTCGTTGCCAATCTTCCTGGGAAATTCTTGAAAATTCTTCTTCCGCAATTTTACGAACTTCTTCTAACTTAAAATTTACATTTTTGGCAGCGACATTATTTTTGACAGTGGCCCAGATTAACTCTATTGGATTAAAATCAGGGTGATACGGTGGAAGTCTCAATGCTGTGTGTCCATGGCGTCGCAGAATTTCGTCAAATTTGTACGTTACATATTGACCTTTATAGCGTTTAATTAACTCATATAGTTGTGGCTTCAACATTGTATTATCAAAAGGAATGTTTTTTAAAGTTAACCATTCAATCATTTCGTTTTTTTTTACTATTACTTGTCGGAGCACGATTTGCTTGTGTATTGTGATACCTACGGCGCAGTATCAATTACGACAACGGAGTTTGAGGGCAAGTTGGGTATAAGTTTTTCTTCTGTCCATCTGCCATAATTTTCTGCGTTCATATCAGAATGATAATCACCTGTTTTTGTGCCGGATTTAAAAATCAATAGGCCGTTAGGAATAAAGCCCATGTTGCCTCCTGCATGCACTACTATTAGCCTGGGTCCTTTAGAAATGTTTTTAAACAGTCCCTTCGTACTTTCATCAGTCCACATCTTTGAAGATGTATGACTACTGTGGATGTAAGTCTCATCAATATAAACAATGGGTCGATTTATGTCACGGAAATGTTTTATCTTTTGCAAATAATCAATTCTTAATGCTCGTATATGTAATTGTTCTATCAATACTTTCCTATTATTTTGTGTACATCGAAACTGGAATCCCAAATCAGTTAAAATTCTTCTTAATGATGTGTTTGATCCATTCCACTGTAATTCATCGTGCATCTTTTGGCGTAAAGTCGAAATCGTAACACGTTGCTCGTCAGTTCTATGAAAATTATAGATCATATCCCGCAGTAATCTTATTTCAAACTCCGGTAAACTTCTGACACTATTTTTTCTTTGTCTCTTCTTACCAGGACTTGTAAATTTTTTCCCATCGTTGCTTGATGCTGTATTTTCCTCTTGAATTATCCTTTCTATTGTTCGCACTGATACACCAGTTGCTTCATGAACAGATTTTTTTATTTCACTTAATGGCTCTGATAGACTTTTATGTTTATAAAAATAATTATAAACATTAAACACTACTTCACGCGTTTGAGCGTGTATCACTTTATGGTCTCCTACCAACGACATTATGATCCGCCACTGACAAGTATAAAGTAAATTTAACCCCGTTTAGGTGGGCGTGCCTCTTTTTAAAGACGACTACGGCGCATCCCCACCGCTCGCCATGGTATCTGGCGCGTACTGTACCCCAGTGAGTTTTCAGTACAGAATGAGAGTTTATTTTACTTGCTGATACATCTTGTCTTATATCTATGTACATACAAGACGACTTAAAACTACTGAACAAAGGTAGATGGCGTTGGAAGTATCTTAACGTATGCATAACTTTTTGATATATATTCTAACACCTCCACTATATCAAAAACTTATAAATTAACTAATCCTAAATACTTAAGAAATCGAAAATGTTTAATGCTCGACAAACCTTTTGTTAAGATATCAGCTGTCATTTCATCTGTTGGCACGTACTTTACGTCCACACATTTACTTGAGATGGCCTCTCTAATAAAGTGATGCCTATTGTCGATGTGCTTTGACCTTTTATGGAAAACTGTATTTGCTGATAATTTTTGCGCACTTCGTAATTATAAAGCTTAATGCAATGCAATTTTCCTGTTAACTCGAACATCAGGTTCCGTAAGTAAGTCCTTCTTTTGAAGCTTCGCTTAAAGCCATATACGCGGACTCAGTACTAGATAAAGCAACAGTTTTTGCTTACTCCTGTCGCATGAAATGGATAATCCTGACAGCTTGAAAACATAACCTGTGTACGATTAGTCCCAGTCAGCATCGGCATACCCCCCTTGGTTTTGCAAGAGGTGCAACTTATTTTGTTAAAATATCTTTTTGCTATGACACCAGCAACATATGGAGTTGCAAAACTTGCAGCAGTGTAAGATTTTGTTGTATACCTAATGTTGCAGTTGCTTGAACCGACGGCATAGATATTGTAATGTCAGTTTCCAAAAATTCTTTAAAATTGGCTCAAGGACCTGCCGATTCATCCTCCTCACAATTTCCACCTACACAGCGTGCTCCAGTCAAATTGTGTACTATTAAAGACTTACAAGTATTTATGAATACTGAGTAAGTGGAATTTCTCACAGAAGAGATCTTTTTTTTTTAATTATCCCATGGGCGGGTGACCCCGTCCGGCCACTCGGCCAGAAGGGCCTATGGTGCCCCCATATCGTTTTGGCCTTCCATCCCGGTTGCACCTGTGAGAAAAAGTGTGCGAACTGGTCGAGAGTTAGTTTCTCTAGTTTGGGTTCGTCCAATCTCGCGCCCTCAAAGTAACGCCGCCTTTCCATGTCCCATGCAGGGTAGTCGGAAAGGAGATGCACGGGAGTTTCCTGCACGTCCCCTCAGCTTCTGCACTGGGGAGAGTTTGCTAAGCCCGTGCGAAACAGGTGTTTGTTTAGTGTGCAGTGCCCAGTCAGGATACCTGTTAGCATCCTTAGCCTGGGCCTGTTCATAGAAACGGCTTTACGGATCCTGTCTTGCTACGGGTGAACACCCAGGATTTTGCAGTGTCTCATTCCAGTGAGTCCCATCCAGTGGGACCGGTGTCTAGCAGCGAGCTGAGTTCTGACGAAAGCCTTGACACAACCATAGGATTTCCCACACGTCCGTTCCGGACCTATGTGTAGTCGTTCACTGGCTGCTCTGGCTAACTCGTCAGCAATTTCATTTCCCCTGATCTCGGAGTGGCCCGGCACCCATCTCAGCGTAATGCTGTGAAGTCAGCCAGTTGTTTCAGCTACCTGTGGTAGTTTACTACTGCGGAATCAAACTTGACAGCTTGTAGGGCCTTGAGGGCACGCTGGATGTCCGATAGAATTTCCGGTTGAATTGGAAGTTGCTGAAGTACCAGCATATTCTTGTCTCCGTTTTCTTATGGTCTGCGGTACGTTTGTTTCCAGAGAACGACGTGCTAGATGTTCTTGCGTTAAGTATATTGTAAGCTCTTCTTATAATAGTGAAATTAGCATTGTTTACAGCGTATATTATCTGTAGGTTGACTCCAGCCTCATTGAGAAGGGCATAGAACACCACCATTGGCCACCTTCTTGTATTGCGTGCAACATTGTATGTTGCACATAGTTTATCCAGGTTATCAACTCCACCTTTGATTTGGTTATAATAGGTAATTATTTCGGGCTTAAATTTTTCCCCAGAAGTCTAGTGAATTCGATCATCATGATGTAAACTTGATATTAAAGTTACATTTTTGTATTTTTTAGGTACCCATGACACTATTGTCAAATCATTCTGTAATACAAATAACGAGGAATATTCTGGACAACCTCTTGTATTCGTGAACTCTAGGGGAAGCTCCCTCTTATTTTTTTAATGGTGCCACCATTTCGACACTTGTGAACCAGTTATCACATGTGAGGTTCCGATTTGTGCCTGAAATAGGTTGAATAAGACGTAAAACTATGCTGCATGGATCATTGTTTGCTCTAAAAGGGCCTTCTGGTTGTTGCCCAACATATACTTCTAAATTATTACAATATGTTGTTGCTGCATCGACCAAAGCAAATATTTTAATGCCATATTTATTAGGCTTGCTCGGTATATATTGCTTGAACGCGCATCTACCTGGGAAAGCTTCAAGCTTTTCATCTACTGTAGTATTTTTTTTTATTTATCGAGCAATACTGTGTAACATAAATACATACAAATTTTAACTTAAATTAAATAATGGCAAAACTTAAGATTGCTCAACCTCAGGAGAGGAATTCAGACAAGTCTGATTTTATATTCTCCCCAGATATAATTAAGTAAAAAAATTATTAAGGATTACACTGCCTAGCCTAACTTATACTAATTCCAGCACACACCCAGTACTGCATAAGGTTTCCTACACGTACACATCTTATAAATTAATATTTAATCCTATTTAATCGTATTGCATCCAGTCATCCGGAACACGAATAGAATCAACCTTAAAAGCTAGTGGTGTGCAGGCAGAGACACGTGAACCAAATAGTGCAGAAATTATATATGTAAAGTTATGATGAGTTATGATGAGACCTGTTTCTCCAAAGTTAATTTCTTGACTGATATCTTAAACGCGTTTTTCGGGAGCGTCTTCAACTTTTCGGGTACATTGTTGTAGTTGTGGTATACCGCAAATGAAAATGATCGTTCGAAAAGTGAAGTTTTATGTGGTGGTGGTGATATTAGCCCCCGAAATCTAGTAGTTAAATTGTGTATATCAGTACGGAATTTAATTTTATTGTATAAGTACGGAGGTGTTTTTTGCGTTAAAATTTTATGATAAAGACAAAGACACTGCACAAGTCTTCTGTTCTTCATGTTTAACCATCCCAATTCAACTAATTTAAATGATACGTGGTCAAACTTATTAAGACCGTATATGAACCTGATACAAGCGTTCTGCATTTTTTGGATTCGATACTCTGTGTTCCGATCCAATGCAGCGTGGTAAACCGATGCACAATATGCAAATTGTGACAGAACGAGGGCATCACACAACCTGGCTTTAGTTTTTACATCAACAACTGTTCGGTAAGGATACAGCCTTTTTAATTGGAGATAGGCATTGCTTAAATATTTTGTAACCTGCTGCTTATATCTAAAGGCAGTGTCCAGCATCAGGCCAAGATCATTCACCTTGTCCCTGACTGCCAGCCTGTCTTTACCGAGCATTAAGCGGCAGTTTCACGTAGCAGTTGACTGCTATGACAAGTAAATTTTAAGTGGGGGATACTTGAAACTGTTTAGCAGTATTGTTATGTTATGTTTGACAGCATTTTCAAAAGTGTTTCGAAGTAAACTTTTACAAAATGGCACCGACTAAAACGAAACTGTTAAATTGTGCTGTATTGTGTCTGTTAGTGAAAAAAAAGTTGAATGTCATAACAAAGAGACGAAGAAAGAAGCGATATTGGGTGAAAACATCATTATTGAACAGACCTCGTTTTGACTTGGAGAATAATTTATTGGCCGAATTGTTAACAGTAGAGGGCGATTTCCAAAATTTTACGCGTCTGCCATACGCAAAGTTCTTGGAACTACACGAAAAAGTGATATTCAATAATTTTTACAAGTTACGATAAAATCATTCTTATTTGGAAATTTTCCAGATTGAACATTCTATTAGTAAACAAGAAACTCACATGAGAAGCTCTATTAGTTTAAAACTTCGACTCGCAGTTACTCTAAGATACCTGGCAAGTGGAGCATCATTCAAATCGCTTGAATTTCTTAGTAGAATATCACGAATTACGATAGGAAATATTGTTCCAGTTGTATGTAATGCTGTTATCAGTATTTTAAAGGAGGAATATTTGAAGGTATGTATATTTACAAAAATGAGAACATAATTACTAGCGTCAAAACTATATTAAATAATAATAATATATATGAATATTATAAGAATGTAAATTATATTATGTCTAATATAGCTTTACTCAAAATATCTGGCTCTTCATACTGCGTATCTTCTGATGATGGTGGATGTTGGTCAGCATAGGTAAAAGATGAAACTGAGGGAGACATTTGACACACAGGAGAACTAGAAGCCTGGATGGAACAACGGGAAGTTTCATAGTTTAATGGTTGTAAAGTTTGTATCATAGGAGAGGAAGAACGGCGAGATGAAGTTTGTGAAACAGAACGAGAAGTTTGAGCTGAAGAAGGATGATATTATTCAGATGAAGTATTTTTTGTACGATGAATTGCCAATACTCTTCTGTTCACCATTTCACTGACATCAGCTTGCAGTTCTAATGCATCATTCATGGGAATACTTCTCAACTGCGAAGCTATTAAGTTTCCCAAAATTATCAAACATATCTGCATTTGTCATATTGCACAGTTTATTTAAAGCAGCATCGATAGAGGAAGTGTCATTTAATGTGTCAGCACTCTTCCTTTTTTTCTGTGATTGTCCCGAAGTAGCGTGCTTATTATATAATAGAGTAGGCCGAGTTGATGTTCTCTTTGGCTGAACAGCAGGCAGTTCAACTACATTATTATCGTTCTCTGACTGTGCGATTCCAGTGATTTCTGCCGAATGTTGCTGTCGACAACTCTCACCTTCGTCATTTTCATCCTAAATAAAAAAAAAATGCAATTACAATTGTGAAGATAACTTTCCTTTGTGTGTTCTTTTCAGATTCCATGTACGAAAGAAGAATGGCTAAATATTGCATCAGAATTCCAAAAAAAATGGCATTTTCCACATACTATTGCAGCATTAGATGGCAAGCACATCAGTATTAAAGCTCCCGCAAACGAAGGCTCCTACTATTATAACTACAAAGGTTTTCACAGTATAGTCCTATTAGCTCTTGTAGACGCAAATTGTAAGTTCATCTATATCGATTGTGGCTGTAACGGGAGAGTGTCTGATGGCGGAGTATTTAAAAATAGTTCGCTTTACAAGGCTATTAATGTTGGTAATTCGTTGAACATTCGTAATCCTACACATTTGCCCGGAAGAAACAAGAATATTCATTACTGCATTATTGGTGATGATGCCTTTGCACTCAGTCACAATTTAATGAAGCCCTATCCCAGATCAACTAATTTATCTCCAAATATATATAGAATATATGTAGAGCACGCAGGATTGTTGAAAATGCGTTTGGCATTCTTTGTAGTAGATTTCACATATTTACACGTCCAATTGATACAAGTATTCAAACCACGGAATCTATAGTAATTTGTTGTTGCATACTACATAATTTTCTACGTACATCAGACACTGTGCCTATACGCCAGCAAAATGACATACGAGAGCCTACCGATATATTACCAAGTATTGCGAATGATGGAGGAAATTTTTCGTCAAACCTGGCTCGGCAGACAAGGGACGAATTTGCCGAATATTTTGTCAATGAAGGAGATATCGATTTTCAGTGTAATAGAATATATTGATTGTTACTTTACGATATGATTATTTTCAAAAAAAAATAATAAAGGTTATTAAATATCAGTTACCTGTGTAATTGTTTGATAATTTAGGTTAGAAGTAGTTTTGCGTGAAATTATTACGTCATTTAGGAATTCCATTTCTCCAAACCATGGAAGTGTCGATACATGCAGGTCATCTGCCCCAGTTCCAGTACCACAACTGTCAAAGTAAGTATGTTGCACGAATGGAAGCAATTTTTTTTATTACAATGTCTTCCGGTAATTCCATTTTTTCTGAAATAATTGTAAAGGCTGCCTTTCGTTGGACCTGGTTTTTGCACGAGGATGATTTTATGTTCCACAAACATTCATTTTGTCGATACAAGTCAATTAAATAAAATATTCTTTCATCTGACAATGCTATGCGTTTCACACATTTCCCAGATTTCGCCATTTTGTTAAATGCTAATTTCGCTATTGCTATATGAAAAGTACAAGTATTTCTCAAATATTCGCTGGATCTCTTGGTGCCGAAGTAGAACTCTAGATCACTATCACCCACAGGACACCAAACACTTGGCTAAATGCCAACGCGTTTCGACAGCAATGCTGTCATTATCAAGGCGATAATACAACTAAATAAAATATTTCTACTTATAGCTGTAGCTGCGATCAACTGCTATAACACTCAACTGCTATCGAGGTAGAGTGTTACACATCGTTATTCAGTTGACAGTATAGTCACGCCCATCAAACAGTCGCTGCTACAGCAGTCAACTGCTATGTGAAACTGCCGCTTTACATCAACTTCGCTTTTTAACTGATTACATATGCTAGTCTTGCCAAACATAATGACCTGCGACTTACTGGTATTAATACTCAAATTTCTGTCTAAGGCAAATGCAGAAATAGCTTCAAGGTCACGGTTAATATAGTGCACAGCCATCTGCCACTCAGACGGGGCGAAGGACCGCAGCAACTGCACATCGTCAGCATATATCACAATTTCACAATGAGTTACGCACCTGAAAATGTCAGCCGTATACAAGGAGTACAACAGAGGGCCCAATATAGACCCCTGTGGGACACCCTGCAATATAGGTAAATATTCTGATTTCTTGCCAGAAAGCTGTACACACTGTTCTCTGTCGCACAGGAAACTGCCTATAAGAGCCACCGCGCTGTCGCAAAACCTTCGCTATTTAAAATCTCTAATAATAATCTGTGATCGACAGTGTTGAACGCTTTACTAAAATCTAAGAGCGATAGGATCGACAAATCTCCACGGTCTGTAGCCGCAATGATGTCATCGGTAATTTTGAGCAAAGCAGTTTCACAACTGTAGCCAGCACGAAAACCAGATTGAGCATCCGGGAGAATATTGTTTATGTTTACATAATGCGAGATTTGCATCTGTATTATCTTTTCTAATATTTTTGAAAGTGTCGGCAGTATGCTAACGGGTCTCAGGTGCCGGAGCTCGGAGGGATCAGCACATTTTGGCAAGGGAGTAACCACTGCACGCTTCCATTGGCGAGGAAAAACACTATCAGTTAAGCAACAATTTATGATGTGTGTCAAATAAGGCATAATTGTCGGACAGCACATTTTGACCATGATGCAATTAATATCATCCGCGCCAGTAGCGTTACTTTTAATGTTAGAAATGATTCGGGCAACAACCGATATATCAACGGTACGAAATAAGAATGTTGCATTTCGCTTACTGCGATTGTAACAATTAAGAGTCAACGTACAATTTCTACCAGAGTTATTTACAAAAAGGTTGTTGATATTATTGACATCTTGCAAATTAGACGGAATTTCAGTTGTTCTGTTTTTATGCGAATTCAGACTATTTAGTGTTTTAAATATAACATCTGAAGAATGATTTTTAGCTAAGTGGTCGAAATAAGCTCTGCGTTCATTTCTAACAGTTGATGTTGCTAAGTTACGTAAGCTCTTATAGTACTCCCAATCAGCAGCTGCGCCCGTCCTACAAAATTTTGTTTTAGCTTTATCCCGAAGTGTCATACCAAATTTGAGATTATCAGTCCGCCATGGTATATAACGCTTAGTAGCTCTACGGCGAGTTAAAGTTAAAGGAGCATGTGAGTCAAAAAGGGATAGTAGAGAATGATTCAAGAAATCGACTTTATCTGCAATGTTATCCATTCTGTAAATTAACTGAAGTGGAAGCAAGCGTAGATCCAGGGTAAAACGATCTAGATTAATTCCTCTGTAGTCCCTAAGCCAATATATGATGGGCTGTGCAGGGCTCAACCCCAAGTTTAACTCAAGATAAATAAAATCATGATCAGAAAGATCAGACCTTATGACACCTGATTTCAGTACCATAGAGGAATCAGTCATATAGATATGGTCTATTAACGAGCTGTGGTTACTACATAATCTAGTTGGTTGATCTATTAACTGCTCTAAGTTTAGCGATTCGGTGAAATCGTCAAAAAAGGAATTTGAAGGGCAGTCAGTTTTAAGTAAGTCAATATTAAAATCACCAACAAGATAGATCGTGTCGGCTACAGATGAACAAATGATAAAAGAATCCTCCAATTCATTAGAGAATGTTTTATAGTCCTGATTAGGTAGTCGATAAACAACTCCTAATACAAATGTAACTTTTTTCAAATTAATTTTTATCCATAATTGTTCAATTGAGTCGCTAGTGGGAATGACATCAAATTTTACATGCTTCTTTATATATATACCAACACCACCAGCCCTAGTCCCTCTATCTCTTCTGACGAAAGAATAATTGGCTAAAGAAACGGCCTCTGCAGGAATATTTTCATGGAGCCAGGTCTCAGTTAAAGCCACAATATCAAACTCCCTAAAAGCTATCTCGTCCCGGACACCACCAAGCTTGGGTAATATGGATCTAATGTTAATATGTTCTATTTTCATCTTTAAATAATCTCTACCCAGCAATAAATCTAAGTAATAAAGATAATATCAACAATATGTATCGTAAATTGATAGTAAAGCACTAGATATATCTTAACATTAATCAATTATAATGAAAGAAACATATAATTTGATGTAAAAACAATAGTAGTCAAATGATATCAGTGAAATATCAGTATTAAATTAGGACACATCAGAGTATCCAGTAGCTTAATCTAAATATACCTGTAACCGTATTAAGTTGGATGCAACAAATACAAAACAAGCATATTTATCAAGCAACGAACAAATAAGAGAACAAATAGATCTCACAAAAACCTCGATATGTTGAATGTGCAGAAAATCAGCAGTGTGTAAAAAACCAATACGAACAAAAAAAAAATATGCAAATGTTTCTTAAGTATATGTACAGAGACGGATTTAACGAGAATGTGTCTTATCGCACCATACATTTTTGATATCAGCGATAGAATTAATGTGATGTATATTATTACCTAATTTACTGAATAACTTCCCATTGTAAGTCCACCAAGATCCTTTAGGCGAATAATTGGCCAATTCTTTTAGGAGGGACATTCTGAAGGTTGTCAGGTTTTCCTTGACAAAGATATTACTTTCTTTAAGTTTTCTTTTATTATTGAATACCTTCTTTTTTAAGGTGCTACGGTTTAAATCGAAAAGAACCCCCAACCAGACCGTAGTGGATTTGGCGCGCTCAAACGACCGTCTACCTGACTGGATCAGGTGAGATTCCGCAAAACTACACACTAAACCTACCTGAAAACTTGGACGTCGCTTCTGAACTTATGGGAGGGCCTTCTGCTGCCGCTATGCTCAATGCCGGAGACGGGAGTGGGTCGATGGTACTAAGTACTCGACGGTCGAATTACCAGGCGCCACCCCGCTAGAATTCTAGCAGAAGCCTCGAGCGAAACTTGTCGCGGGGTTACAAGTTTAAAGTACAAGCGACGTACGGGGTAGGAGGAGTGCAGGGAGGGGGGAAGATAAACAAGAATTAACCTCTGGATATCTCAACGATAACAAATTTATTGAGAGTAAAATATTGAGTAAAAAGTTTGACCTCAAAAATACGTGTACCAGCAAACTGGATATCTGTCCCAGTTAAATCTGCAGAGCAGGTGTAATTACAAAAATTAATTAAAAAAAAAGAACCGCAGGTTCAGTTGGAAGCAAGGTTGAAGCATTACCCAAAAAGCAAGTTGAAAATTTGAGCAACAATAGTAATTAAGGTAAACAGGGAATAAATTTAATTTAATTAAATCGATATACCAAAAGACTTAATTCTATAGTATATATATCTTAACCTCAATTAAGGTGTACAAGCTCGATTTATTCGAGGTCGCTATCTGCGAAGACTCAGCCGAAGTTAAAGGCATATAAATTTTACACACCCTGTATATCAACTAGATATCTATGTTAAATGACAGTTTACTAAAACTTAGCTTCGAAACGTTTCTATGCCTTACAAAGATCATACAATAGATTTAAATACCAAAACACAGGGTAAAACTATGCGAACCACCCTTTACGACCCGAATACATCATTTAAAACTCTTGAAGAGAGGTTACGTAATTTTAAAAATAAAACTATTAAAGTTTACGTTAAATGTAAATATATGCAAATGAAATTTAATTATAAATCATATATGTGTGCTTCAAACCTTGTGTAGAACCTGTACGTCAGGTGTTGTGTTAATCCAGACATTCACAGAATACCTGCGTAGCTATGGTCGAAGATGTTGATGCCACCAAGGGGGATCGGTAGTTCAGCCAACTGGCCGGCGTCCGGTCATTAAATGCGAAATGGCGTTATCGCCCTCCACCTCGTGGTCATCCACGTGTATGGGATACAGAATCCAGACAAAAAAAGGTACGGAAGTTCACCTCCAGATTGAGGATCCAAAACTAGCAGCTAATAGGGGAAAAAAATACGGAATGCCTAAGTTATACGCCTAACAAATGATACAAAATAAATCAAAGAAAATGTCCTACCTGTATGAGACCCCTAATCCGGAAACATCCAATTTAATCGGCATCAAAACCACAAAATAACCGTGCGATTCACCAGAAAACTAATATCCCTCACAAGAGGACTTGAAATATTCAGAAAAATTCCATAAATCACCAAAAATACCAAAAATATCTTAGCACGTGTTTAAAGGTGAGATTCCGGCGGTCTTCAATACAGCTGCTGCTCTCCCGACGGGTCAAGATCAAAAGCCGGGGAGTCAAGAACCGATACCCGTTGACCAACAGAGCTAAGCGTATAACGGGAAGACAAATATTAGGCGTTAAAATATCTATTAAAAAGAGAAAATAAAACGTAACAAATTCCCCTCTTACCAGCCGGAAGAAATTTACCCAGTAAATTTCTGACTCGGACTAGAAGAGTAATACCTAATTCAAGCAATCCAGAGGATTGGAGAAGAAAAGCACACAGAGTTTTCGGAACCTAATGCCAACCATGAGACCCGGAACCAGGGCAACTGATCCATCCACCACGACAAAAACATGGATCCTTCGGCAAATCGGCCGGTAAATAAGGAGGCAAAACGAATGAAACTGAAAAGACTAATTCGGGATAAAGTCAATCCCCGCTCCACGCATGAGACGACCAGGTCCCCAATCACTCGCAACAGCACCCCGAAGAAAACCCAGAGAAGGCATAGCAAAGATGCATATAGCATGGAAAAAAAACAGACTAGAGGGGGAACATTACCTCTAGCGGTGGAAAAGAAGGAAAAGCTGTG
>SMLS01019032.1:0-10121 GCA_004785975.1 Popillia japonica | reverse complement strand
TCGACGTGCATTTTACTCTTTCACTATATAGAGCTTCGACTGTATATGTATACCCAAATTCTTCACAATCTCACAGTGTTCAGGCTTAGAATTGTTTATTGGTAGCCGTATTCAATAAATATATGTTTCCTAGTATAAGACATGACTTTACATTTATTAATGTAGAGTTGCAAAGAATTTCTCAGACACCAATTGCTAGCATTAAGCTAGATCTGTTGCCGACTTTATATTGTGCAATATCTTCATATCATCAAGAAAAAGTAACACATAACAGTTAAGAGAATGTATAATATTCCTGGGGGACACCAGAAGACGGAATAGAAGAGTTAGTATTCCGATACTCACCATAATAATGTCTCCTATCGACTAGATATGATTCGATTAGCTTGGTAAGAGATGAAGAAAATCCAATTACCCCACCAACAGTATGTATATAGTGAATAAAGCAGCATACGTGGATAATAGTTGAACGCTTTTCCATTAATCTGTGTTGCTTTAGTGAAATGATACTTTTAACGGGGTTGTAACTGCATTTGTATCGAATGCTGTCAAATGCTTTTGAAAATTTACATAGAACGGAGATCGGTCTGTAGTCCTACACATCGGATGGATCACCACTTTTAAAAATTGGAGAAATGCGAGATCCAAAGATTCCAAATCTTTAGAAAGTGGCTGATTTTAACAATCAAGTTATATATCTGGTACTGTTGCTAGTCACTAAGGCTAGAACACCGGCACGTATTACGAAAGTGAGAACCGTGTCAACATCGCTCAAGAAGCTGTTACATTTCTTCTGTGCTTGAAGTGCAGTAGGTGGCCAATGAATTAGAAGTTCTAGAAAGGCTTAATAATTTAATCCAAGTAAGACAGAAAAAGTAAATGAAGTACCTAAGTGATTATTGACTTCGTTTGAAAGAGAATTGTATAAAATTTGATAATTTTTATACGTTGCATTTATTATTTTGATATAGCTAATAGTCACTTTTTGTAGAGATAACTTAGTTTTCGTAAAAAATTAAATTACTTTCGCCCTAATAAGTTCTAAGTATAAGCAATATTAAATTACCTAAACCGCAACCCGATATTTGTATCCGCTCTTAAGCTACCGCAAAAAAAGGAAACAGGATAAAACAGTAATCATAATCGGTAATATAATCTAATTCCGTTAATTACAAAAGTAAAAGAATATTTAACCATGGAAATCAAACCACCATCATTATTTGACACATCGCTTAAAGGCGTCATAGATAAGAAGTAAAAGACGGCAGCTTTTACTTCCGAGGCGGTAGACCGCGAATGCGATATCGAATTCTCACTTGCATATCTGCCTTTGTCATGGTCTCGTTTAAATGCACAAACAAAAGTCTAGTCAAGTCAAGTTGGGCGATCTCGTTGGATAAGGAAAGATACGTTCCTCTTTTATCCAGCAATCTGGAGATGTTTGATCCAAGGGTCGCGTAATATTAATTGCAAGATGTACTTGACGAGCGCCAAGTTGAAGGAACATCTTGCGCTTGATTTGATGGGACATACAAATCTTCCAATACAACTGGCAATTAATTGTGAAGGAACTTAGGAAAATAGATGAAGAGGTAGGGTTAGTAAAAAGAAATATGGTGCAATTGCTGTATCCTCTAGTATTCTGCACCAAAGATTGACATTCCAGTTTCTATGAAAACTGCTAATTATTGAGCTTGCTTAACTTGTTTTGCGATAAGTTGAGAACGGGTCCAATATCGAGATACAGTTTCCAGAAAGATGTTTTCTCTACTTAATTATGACAAATATAAAGAAATCTTAGTAAAGAAAATGATCTAGTGTTTAACGATCGCTGAATTCATATCAGAGCTATGTAGTTTCGTCAATAATGGCCGCCCACGTCTGTGGTAGAGGCCTTTTTTCGCGAATAAGTTGTGCGCGTTTTGTCATTAATTACAATTAATTATATTGCGTCGTGAGAAATAATAAGACGTTCATATTTCAGAGACCCAGTTTTTATCACAGTTGCTGTAGAAAAAACTATTTACTAATAATTGTAGATCATTGATTTTTTATATTCTCTTAATGTTCAATTTTCGAAGCTAGATTGACTTTTTCTGCTGCTGTATAAGTTATAAGTATTTTGTATTATTGTTTTTAGAGAGTAGCACTTTATTTCTTGTAAATTGTGTATTTGTTAGTACTACGTCGTTTCTAATTCAAAAAGTTAGGTTTAAATTTCAGGTAGTTTTGCCCGATCAAATTCCTGGTATTTACCTGCTTCTGTTTTTCAACTTTTATGTTTCTAAATTCTTTTGGGAACTGATTTCTATGCCGCTCTCAATTTACAGCCTGTTTTAGTACACTCGGAATAAGTTTTTCTGCTTATATTTCCAAGTTTATGCTGTCGTCTTAAAATATTTTGGATGCGTCAACGCTACTTGCTATACATATATTAAAGAAAGTTCATTGATTTTTTTAACATATAAAGTTTGGCTATTTTTTATATATTGTTTTATATGATTTATGTAAACTTTATAAAAGTTTAAAACAATGATTTATTTATTCATAAATAATTTCTAATAATGCATTGCACTTCCGTGCTTCTCCATTACTTTAAGCATTTTCTCTGGCAAACCATAAATCAAGTTTGGTATAAGATTTTGCTCTAGACGCTGCCATTCCATTAAAATACAAGTTCTTAATTCCTGAAATGATTTGAATTGTCTTCCCTGCTGTATACACAACGTACTAAAATACTTACTACTAATTTTCGATTATATTGAGGTGGGACGAACTCAGGCCACTCAAGAAGGGATATTTTCTTTTGTCAATGTAGAATTAATGTTTCTTTCAACATATGGGTGAAGCCAATATAATCTACGTATACATATGTCGTCGTCTTCTAATAAAGTTGTACGTTGCAAGCACGACTTCATTGCTTGATGATATTTTCACAGTAGAATAAAAACGTGTTTCTGCGATGCTAAACTTGAGACATGAACTGTTTTGTAACTTGTATGACGATTGCATAGACATAACTTAGATGCAAATATCACCTGTCGTCATTTGTAGCTTGCATGCATTCATCAAATGACGCCTCAGTGGATAGTAGGCTTTATGTATACATTCTCGAATAGGTATGCAAATATGCTTAATGCAATATTTTCATAAGCAGATATACCTATACAGTTACAAAGCATTTTCTACTTCATTATAGCTTTATCTAAACTAATACTGGAAACCTGTCTAGGCATTCAAAATGTCAAAATTTCAGCTTCAAATCTAGTCTATCAATTACATTCACTAATAAGGTTAGATTTTCGAATTTCACCGTCATTTTATTTACAAATAAGTGACCGTATTCTAGTTCTTATTATTTTATCAAAATTTATTGAACAAACAAAACAAACTCGTGTTTAAAGCTCGCTTATCGATCCGCGTCGTGCATACAATTATCAACCTGAAACAAGTCAGTGTATGCGTCAACTGTGCCACATAACCGTTCTCCAAATTTAGATGTAATAGAATATTCAGCACTACATCTGCTTTATTTATATCTTTTTAATAATAAACAATATATAGTCCATTTCAAATTACATATAAAAATAATAACATTAACACTTGGGAATCGTTGATATGAATAACCTTGAATTCCTTAAAGGGTGTGGTTTACCTGTTCGTTCTAATTCTTGTATATTAGGTTTGTTCCAACATACAGTTTGTGATAGTTTGCAGATTGATTTTAGTGTGCATGCGCAGTCAGAAATTAATTTTCAACTGTTTGCAATTTGCCCTTGTTGCAACGCTTTAAAAATACATAGTTTGAAATTTTATTTTCTACTGTAAAGAAATTGAATTTAAGATACAAAAAGATCTTTTTAATATATAGAAAATTTGAGTTCTCAAAGGCGTCGAAATTATAAACTACCAATGTAAAATGAAATACGCATGCGTAAAGTACAGACTCTTAAAATCAGCAAAGAATTCGCAAATTGTTCTATCAACAAACAGTTTTCAATCGATTATTGATTTACTTGGAACACCAAATTTCAGTTTGCAAATTGTAGTTTGGTTTGTTGGAACGGCAAAATTACTAATGCGCAGAATCCTGATAGTTTGCAACTATTACTGATAGTTTTGTTTTCTTGTTGGAACAAACCTATTATATACGTTTTGCGGTTACAAGTGATAAGCTAGAGGCCTGTAATTGTTTATCATGATCAAGAATTACTATTTACTTATTACATATAAGTGAAACAAATTATTAGCAGAATAAGTACACAACTATGCAGGAAAATCCCAGAATTTTGCAATAAAGTCAATGTATGAGTAGGTACTGCATTTTTCATTATTTTTTGTATCCACCAACTATATGGTATATTAATGTAGTAGTGTTATTTCATTATTTTTTATTTAGTTATTATATGTTCCACAAATACAGTAGACTCCTATTTAACATGAAGATTAACAGACGGCGTTTTTTTGTTTTATTTGAATTTAATTGTAGACATATACATACAGGGTTTTCAATTAATAGCGAAACCCATGTGATCTCTTTTAGATATGCAACCCATTTAACAGTATCGTAATACATATTTTTAAAAATAAAATTCCTCCAGACATTTTTATTTAGATATAATTGACAATTAAAATTTTACAGGTTAGGTTTATATTGTAAATAATCACAACTAAGTAACGGAAAAATAATTATAACAAATGTTGAAAATGGTTTCCATTGTTAGCTAAACAAATATCTACTCTGCGTTTTAAATTTTCAAACACATATTGCAGTTCTTCTGCGGAGATATTATTTATCCCTTCTCGTATAGCTACTTGAAGTTTTTCTAAATTGTGTAGTCTATTTCTGAAGACTTTAGTTTTTAAATTGCCGAACAAATAAAAATCTAATGGTGCCAGTTCTGGAGAGCGTGTTGGCCATAAGTTTTCGCTTATTAGCCCATCATCAAAAAATTGTCGGAGATGTTCCTGCGTATCTCTAGCTCTGTGTGCGGGGGCATTATCTTGTTGAAAGAAACCTTGTTCTAGCTCATCATCGTGTAGTTGTGGTATGAATTCGTTTAATATGGCACGGTATCGTTCAGCTGTAATGGTATCATGGAAAAATATTGGTCCAATAATCCTTCGCCTAGACACTGCTACCCAAATTCCTATTTTTATCGGATGTAAATTGGTTTCGACAAATTCATGAGGATTGTCAGTAGCCCAAGTTCTGTAGTTCTGTGAATTAATGTATCCGGAAAGATGGAACCAAGCTTCATCACTAAAGAACGTCAAGTCAAGAACATTATTATTATTTAAATGTTCATTAAACCACTGGCAAAATGTAACCCTTCGTTCAAAATCAGTTGGAAGTAATTGTTGTACCACCGTTAATTTATAAGGGTGCATATGAAGCTTTTTTGTGAGTGCTTTATGACAAGTTCCCACAGAGAGTCCTAAAACCAAATAGAACAATAATGACTTCTTAACATTACAACATGTAATTAATACCTGTCTGGTTAGCTAATTTTGGTACAGATTTCTTCGGACTACGCTCCATTCTTTCACGAATATCATTTAAGACATCTTCGCTTAATTTTGTAGGTCTGCCATTAGGTTTATTTTTGCAAATGCACTGTCTATCTTCAAACCGATGAATTATGATATGCCTGCGGTGTTTCAGTGCATTGTAATCAACATCAAAATCTGGGAACGCTTCAGTGAATTGCTCAATACAACTTTGTAAAGAATAATTCCAATTCCCATTATCATCTCGTGTACCACTTCGGTAATGTGCCTTCAAAATAAAGGCATCATGTTCCAGTGTAAACACCATTATGATAATCTGAAACAACAATTCTGGTTTTCATTATCATTACAATAATTAATGTGCTACAAACTTACCAAGCACACACCGTATTATTTCCAGATAGTTAAAAAAAAAACTTTTATGACAATTAACGAAAATGCAGGAATAAAATAAAGATGAAAACAATGAGGCACACAGAGGCGTATAAAAACTGTCAAATATCGATTTTGCAACTTTCAGGTTAGACCGGTTACCGGTTAGACAGCTTAGGGAGATTATTTGTCTTGCCTACATATTATTTACGTCATCTTACGTCGAGATCACGTGGGTTTCATTATTTATTGAAAGCACGATATTAAGAATCAAAGCGTAACTTTTTGTAAAACAATGCTCAAAAACACTAATTCACTATCACCCATAGAACACCAAGCACTTGGATTCGGTTTGTGCGTGTTAGTGTGAGTGTTGGTGTACGTGAGACGTCCGGCAACTAGTCGTTGACGGCGCTGCGCCCCGCTCCGCTAAGAGTTTGGTGTCCTATGGGTGATATTGAATTAGCGTTCTACTTCGATACCAAGAGATCCAGTGAATATTTGTAAAGTAATGCTGTCAAAAAAATTATGTAGTCTTATTCTCATCTTCATATCATCTACTAATTATGTACCTACCTAAATGAATAAAACTGAACTCAGCAAGTAAGTCATCTGGATAAGTTCTTATGCTATGTTAATAATATGGCAATGCTCCGTATGGTTCACAATTACTCATCACCGCCAAATTGATGTATTGTTAAATTTTTAGCAGCTCAAAAACTAACTATTCCACCCTAAACGATTCTCAAAATTTACTTGAATTACCAATTAGATAAATTGATTAACACGATGCGAATTTCTGTGGCATAATCTTTCGCGTTACGTGAGTTTGTCCATCCGACAGATCCAATTAAATTTGAATCACCCAACCAAAAAAAAAGAAAAAGAGGTAAGGGCCTGTATTCTTTTCATTTGATTTTAAATTTTTTTGGAACACCTTCCATCTTTGCACCTAGAAACATATCATCAAACCCTCTCTTAACCACACAATTATGGAAGTTAAATTCATAATTTCGTTGCAGATAATTAAACATTTTTAACATTTGGAAAATATAACAAAATATGATGTAGTTGTCACAATAGTATGGGCACTTCAGCTAACATATTTATAAAAGAAGCACTTTAACAACAATTCCTGGTATAGACAGTTTAAGTAATATACGGAAACTAAATTTTATGACCCTGTAAATGAAACCCGAATACCGAGAATTGACCCAGCCTGTATAGAGACGATATTTATCCCATAAAGTACTCATAAATTACATTAACAGTGAGCTCAGTTCATCTTTAGACACCATTCTGTGTAGTTCGATAGTATTTTCTTTTTTGCGTGTAAATAATTGAACTTATAGATATAGAAATGCGTCGTGGAAAACCGCTTAGTGTTGAAACACGATCAGCAATATTGACTACATACATCAAGAAGGATAGTCTGTACGGACTTAATGTAGAAAAATTACATTAATGTAGAAAAATCCACAGTAAATTGGCTGGCTGACTATTAGCCGTTTCGAGGTAACTGGAACACTTGCCAGCTGAATACATCCAGCACGGCCTCGAGGTGACGTTGCAAGAATAAAATTGCTTAGTAAAAGAAATAGACGAGTAACGGCACCTAAATTTACGACCGAAATGAACGGGATAGAAACAGGAACATATCCGTTAGCACAGTGAAACGTCACTTAAAAGAAGCATACCTCCACTGCTGAATCGCTACACGAAGACCGTTGCTTTGTCGCGGAAATCGATAAAAACGTCTACAGTGGGCAAATATTCACCAAGACTGGACAATACGACAATGGGGAAATGTACCGTGGACTGATGAGTCGTGAAGTGTTTTGTCAGCGCGGCAGAACATTTGTCAAGCGCCCAACAGAGAAGAAAAGGGGTGTAGACTGCGGTTCCATTCTTGTATGGGGCCATTTTTCGCCAAGTGGAACAGGAATAATTAAAATTGAAGGCATAGTGAAAAAGGATCATTATTGCGAGATAATAGAAGAAATTGCCTTGCCATGCGGATAACGATTTAAATTACATATCGTTTTTGTGTAGAAACTACCTCACTGATGCATTAGTACATTTTGGCAAAGTTCAACTGAAATAGTGCAGTAGTACAAGTGGACTGGGCCACGCCGGGGTCAATTTGGGTAATTAGGCAACGAAGAAATGAAATGCAATCACCGTAAGACCCCTGCCGTATTGAAGAGCACGTCATCATGCAGTACTCTGTGATTTGCACCTTGGATGTTGTAGGCGTAGCGAATAATAGTATACAGAGTGTTCACACTTAAACCCGCACCATTGGTAACTCCGTTATTATTGGGGCTAGGTAGTCGTTCAAATTAGCAAACTAGTAGGATTTTTCGTGTTGGTTACGACGATGAAAACAAAAAAAAACAATTGAACGTCGCGTTTTCAGATATTTGACAAAATGTAATTTTTAAAAGCAGAGCATCTTATATATTTTTATGAGGTTGAATAAAGAATTTAGTTGTGAATAAAAATGTTTCAATACATTACCTCAAAAAAATTGAAAATAAAAAAGTTATCACGTGATTTCTTAAACATTGCATTTTGTTTAAAAAAATTGATGAAAGACGTAGCATGTTTCACATGTTTATCCAATTGAAGTAATCTTCAGATAAATAATAATAAAATAATATCATAAGCATTCTTAAAATTTGCTTACTTTATCACTAAAACGTGTTTTCAAATGAGATACCGTGCATTTTTAGGGATTTAGGATTTGTTTTTAGGGATGCCTAACGAAATTTGTAATTAAATAATATGTACTGATTATTGTAGACTATTCTCTTGTTGAACGGATGAAAAAAAATTTTGTATAGGTCCGAGAAGGCTTATTCATAATATTCCTAAATTAATTCAAACGAAAGGTTGTGTTTTTAACGAAATTTATTTTGATTTCGTCCACGAAACTTAAGAATAACAAATAAAAGAATAATGAACACTATCAATCAACATACATAACTAAAATAATTGTTCGAAGGTACCACCTTCTTGGTCCAGACCTTGCGGGCTCTTTTCTGAGTGCAGCGTGTGGCTTTGAGAAGGGTCCTTCCATCAATATTCCGAAAATGGCCGTGATGTTATTTTGAAGTTCTTCCACATTTTGGTAACGATGTTTAACGTAATGCGTTAACGATATGGTGATTATGAGCCGGTGCACCGTCTTGTTGCCCAAACAGTCTCTCCAGTAATGCGTTAACGATATGGTGATTATGAGCCGGTGCACCGTCTTGTTACCCAAACAGTCTCTCCAGTAATGCGTTAACGATATGGTGATTATGAGCCGGTGCACCGTCTTGTTGGAAGTATATCCGCGGCCTATCCATCAAGTTCACGTTGTCCACGAAATCTTCTAACACATGAGACATAAAGTCCTCATATTTCTCTCCAGTCAATGAGCCGCGGTAAAAAAAAGGATCCACAATTTTAGATCCAATCATACCACACCAAACATTAAGGCTGAACCGATGTTGTGGATTAGTGGGATGAGCCAAAAAAGGATTTTCCCGACCCCAAAAATGATAGTTTTTTCGATTAAACATTTCCTTATTAGAGAAGTTACTCTCATCCGACCATAAAACCTATCGAGGAACATTTGGATCTTCACATTTATGTAGGAACCATTCACAAAATTCCATTCTTCTTATATCATCATTAAGATGCATAGTTTGTACTGGTCGATATTTGTATGGCTCAAAATTATATTTTTTCAAAATGATTTATGAATCGTTCCCAATGAAGGGTCTATTTCTCTTGCCAATTCTCTAATTGAATTGTTAGGATGCGTCTCAAAATATCCCAGTACATTTATCTCTACCTCCTCACTAACCACAAATTGCTTCTTCGTTCTATTCTTCTTGAAAACCTCTTCGTTTTGCCGAAATTGTCTGTATAATTCCAAAAAATATCTTCTTTGAGGAATCGCGCGCTCGGGAAACATTGCACTCTAATGTTCGCGAGCTCTAATAGTGTTTTTTTCTCTGACATATGTAAGCTTCCATAATATCACATTTTTCCTCATGTGTGAAAACCATTTTTATTAGAAGAAAACACGAAGAAAACAGCAAAATAACAATGCGAATTTTAAAACACTAACAGATTAATTTGACGGATTGTTATTGAATTTTTTTTTTGATTGGTGTCTACTTGATCTAAATTGTAACAACTATTGTAATGTAGGCTAATTTCATTTTATCTTTTCCTTTTTTTTT
>SMLS01019031.1:0-10507 GCA_004785975.1 Popillia japonica | reverse complement strand
TGACTACTGAAGCGCAAACCGGTGTCAATTGTAAGACCCAAACTTTTAGCAGTCTGAACATACGGCAGCTCGACATCCTCAAGTCGCACCGAAATGGCGCGCTTAACGATATCAATATGTCCTCCGCCGCAGAACAGCAGAACAGATGACTTCAGCGGGGTAATTTTGAGATAATGGTTGGTGGAAAACTCACAAAGCGACCGAAGAGTGCCGTTAATGATATTAGCAGCGCCGTGGACGCTATTGATGTTGAAAGTGAAAAGTAACTGCGTATCATCAGCGTAAGCATGTATTTTACAAGATTCACTATTGAAAGTTTCGATCGAGGAAGTATAAAGTATATACAATAAGGGCCCACAGATACTGCCCTGAGGCACCCCGGCAGTCAAAAAATTTTTTATTAGAATAATTGGAACCAATGCGGACAGATTGACTTCTACGCGATAGGTATAAGTCAAAGAATCGGATTGCCTTTCTATCCAACCTCACATAATGCAGGACCGATAGTAAAATGTCACGGTTCAGAGTGTCAAACGCTTTAGTATAATCTAGTAGAACCAAGATCGAAATAAGACCGTGATCCCGAGCCGAAACAATGTCATCAATGACATCATGAAGCGCAGTCACACAGCTATGGCCAGGTCGAAAACCGGATTGCCTCAAGGGAAGAAGGTCATATCTGGAAAGATAGGTACGAAGTTGACTATCGACGATCTTCTCCAGACGATCTTCTCCAATACCTTGGAAAGAACGGGTAATAAGCTAATGGGTCTCAAATCATTCATAGTAGCAGCTTTGGTGCGCTTAGGTATGGGAACAACTACAGCATTCTTCCAACTGTCGGGAAATAATCCATGTGCCAGGCAAAAGTTAATAATGTGACAAATGAAAGGTAGAACATAAGGACAGCAAAGGGAAATCATTTTAAGATTAAGATCATCCGATCCAACAGCATTAGAAGACAAATTAGCGATAATACGAAGTACAGTATTATCATCAACCAGATTAAACTCAAATTCGCATTGGAAGTTCGGATGACGATTGTGCAGGTAGAATGGCTTAACGTCGGTATTGGGACAGACATTTAAAGAAGAAGATGCCACAAAGTGATTATTAATTATGTCAGGGTCAGCAATCTCAGGAGGAAGTGGCGGACAATTTTTGTTTAAGATTGAATTATTTAAAACTTTCCACATTTTACGAGAACTAGCATTACTAAATTGATATTTAAAGAAGGCCTTTTTTTCGCGACGTATAGCGCGAGCGAGCGTAACGTAATTACGAAGTGTCTTGTAATAATCTCTGTGGGACGGAGCTCCCGTACGGTTATACCTCCTCAAAGCATTGTCCCTCAATTTAATCATTCTTGATATGTTATAAGTGAGCCAAGGGAGTTTAGCCTTGCTAGAGCTCGATTTAACCAGCGGTGCGTGTAAATCAAACAAGGAAAGCAGACTAATGAAATATATTTCGCTGTAGACTCACATACGATTACTCCTCGATAGATCCAGGTAAAATAATGACACGGCCATCTATTTGGATGCCAGTAAAATCAGCCGTTACTGATTAATATTATGTAGATTGGGATAATCCTTCACCCTGAACTAGGTGGTTCTTGTCTTGTCCCGTCAATTAATGGAACAGCCAAATCGGTTTGCTATATGAATGGCTCCATGGACAACTCAAGTAGCTCGGAAGAGGGTGGCTAGTCTTTTATGGTTTGCATCATTAGCACTGTATAAATTTGAGTGCGGAGCTGCTAATTCACATGTGTCCAGAAAATGTGAGCCGAAGGCTTAATACGTATCTTATATTGCATCAAGCAATTAAAACTTTAGAGCCTAAAAAATCGAAATATAATGTTACCATGTGCTCATGAAATATATTATAAATAAAATGTAAAATATTAGTTTTTAAATACAGATGCCATTAAAAATAATAGATGTTTAATAATTAATTAAATTACCTGAGATTAAAGTTAGAATTTTTAAATAAATATGATAACCTTACCTACATGTGTGATGTTATGAGCTCGAATATCAGGAACGAAATGCCTGAATCAAAAATGGCGAGCTAGCACAGAACGCAGTCTCACTAGTTTATTTAAGCGACAAATGTTATAAACAATTCTACAGGTATGACCAAAATAAAAAGCACATCTGCACATGGCAACAGTATACTGTCTAACGCGCAAACTTGTTACAAAAAATATTAATATATTGTTATAACAGAAATAAATTTCGATATACTACTTTTATTATAAAATAATATATATATACGTTTTAGGTTAATGTACTTTATTTACAGTCAGTAATTCTATAAAAATATGAAATCATGTAAGTTTACGGCAGCGGAAAATACTTTTTAAAAAATATTTATTTTCACAAAAGGGAAACAGGAAAGTTGGTTTTAATGTCCGACCATCTACTATATGATGATGTTATTAAAATGTCTCTCGCTTCTCCTACTAATTTCGCTTTGATTTGTTCGAACATTAATTTGTTGAATAAACTATGTTCATTTGGTTGTTTCAAAAGTTCTATATATGACTCTACTTGTTTAATGAAAAATGCTAAATTTTTTGATCCTCCGGAGTATTCCGGAAGCATAGCCTTAGCCATATTCATTTCTACAGTTGTTGGTGTGTAAACAGCAGGTGATGCAGTTTCTGCTGTAGCGAGTAAGTTAGGTTGAACTATAGGAGCTCCCGTAGGTATGGCAGTGTTGGTGAAGTTCACCATGTTTGGTAATGCTTGATCAGTGCGAGTTAAGAGGGATCTATCTTTCCATTATTAGGAAGTTAAATTAAAGTACTTTGTCTGGGTAAAACGAATGGAAAATGGTTGAATTTTCAATTTTGCAAAATTTGAACAAGGGATTCACTTAAAATTACATGCACGTCAAATGAAGGACAAGGACTTACAGTATTGTTGCTAGGAACATTACAAGGGTCCTGGTGCTTCTGGCGTGGTGGTGTCGTCTCCGTTGAAGCGCTACTCCGATGGCGTTTTCCAGGTGAGACTGGTGCATGAACGACCTTTCTCGGGATGCCCTGTGGAGGCGGTCTTGGGTCGAGACTTCCTGGAGGTCTTCTGTGTCCGCTGATGGTGAAGGTGCTTCACGCTTGTGAGTTTTTTTAACTCGCGAACGCGCAGCACAGAGTTTGTAGATTACCAAGTAAACCTTTGAAAAGGACCGAAGTGTCTATCACTGGATATCTACTCCGTCGAGGTAATCCTGTTCGCAGCGCCAGTTAAAGTTTACGACAGCGGAAAATACTTTTTAAAAAATATTTATTTTCACAAAAGGAAAACAGGAAAGTTGTTGAGCTCTCTAACCTAATTGCAAATAAGAACTGATTTGTTTTGTACAAAAAGTGGGTTTATATACTACACTTAAATTCTTATCTAAATGATGTGGTACTCCTTTCTAATGTGAAAGGCGACGGCTGTCCTTGTGTCTTTGCAGAATGTCGTCTGATATAATTATATGCTGTAGTCAAAATAGATGTAAATATAAAAACAAATACATAAAAAACTTAAAAAAAATAAAAGTAAATTATTTGTATTAATAAACAAAGATGGTACCTAAAATAGTAATACTTATTATACACAAACAAAAAAAAATCTTGTTATTCGACAATATTGCATTTTTTAAAACAATAAAAATGCTAATATTTTGTCCAATAACCATTATTGTCTATCGTACCTTGCAACACTCGACGCATAGATACTACCAAATTGTGACAAGTTTCTTACCCCCGTAAACTCTCCCAAATTTGATTAACATGTGCACGAAGGTTTTTGCGCTTACGGATATTATTGTTTTCCCACATGCGTCCGATAATCCCCCATAAATTCTCAATGGACTTGAGATCGGGTGATTTGGAAGGCCACGGGAGGTTCTCAAAGAGTGACTACCGTTGCACGCACTTCAACACTTGAATAATTAGGCATCTTCTTTGTATAACAAGTATAAGTGTAATGAAATAAACATATATACAATGTACAATAATAATAATCTGAAAACGCCCGTTTCCAATATTACTTTGGACTTAATAATACTGGGAATACGTGTAGCCTTAACTAGAACTGTAGGGGAAAGTGGTTACCCTTCGTACACTTTTTACAGTTTTGTTATTTAGTTTATGATTAACTGACCAGTCTAGTTTATGCATGTAAATGTAATAAATATATCGTAGTTAATTACAAAAAAGTTTGAAACTATTATGTTAAAAGGTTAAAGAGTTATAGTGCTTTTTCTAGGATAAAATATTTGTACGAACACACCCCACATGTAACATCCAAAGTAGTAACACTTCCTTTTTTGGTTTTGGCATCCATTTCATTACTACTATTCCTTCGGTGGACTCTTGGCCATATACTTCATTTACCTGAAGCTTTGAATTAATTACACTTTTAGGAAGATATTTTCTTGTTTTTCTTAATGTTCCCACCAAGTGTGTCTGTTTTTTCCAGGAGCACTTTAGTTAATGTGATACTTGTATAATAGTTATCAGTGAAGTGTACGACCGTCGCCTAGAATGTTTTCGCATAGTCGTAAAACCCCAAATCCAGTCTTTTGTTTCTCTGAACATAAGGCACCCGAATATACCTCAATTTTCCATGTGTAACCCTGTTCACTACAGAGTTTGAGTATTTATGTGCGCAAAATATTTATGTGCACATAAATATTCAGATTTTAACATGTAGACACACAGTGATTGTTAGATTTTAGAGAATTGTTTCTCTGAAATACCAAGAAACTACATTCAGTGTCTATTCTTCGTAATGTACTATTTTACCTTAAAATAATAATTATATTTAATGACTTTTATGACTGTCAGCTGTCTACTGCCTACTATCTACTCTCTACTGCCTACTGTTCTATAAATTATAATTATTATTATAGGCGTAAGGAAATAACCATCTGTTAACTTCCCGTGAAGCGAGGATAAGATTTAAAATAATGTATGAAAATACCTTGATATCCTCCAAGCCATCGGCAAAATTTGATTCAACCATAAGAAGAAAAAAAAGAGTTTTAATTATATAGAGGAGAAGGTCCAAATATGGGCTACCACTTTGTTTTTTTAGAATAAAACCTTTATACGAAGATTATTAAGAATATTTTTTTTCTAAGTGATACTTTGAAACTTACCTTACACATACCAATGACAATTTTTAACAAATTACAAGTTTATATAGCATGATTTTACAGAATATTAAAATACGTCAATTTTGCGTTAAAGGGAACTGGGCGTCCCATATGGGCTACCAAGTAAAAATAAAAAAAATCAACTTTTTGTCATGTATTTGTGCATTACATAATTTAAACAAGGGATAAATAAGATATCTATAATAAGGACGTATTATTTGCAGAAATCGCACACGTAGGCAACTTTTTCGGCGCCTGCGCATTCATCATGTGCCCACAGTTGGCCCATAAGGCAGCAAACCCACAATTCTCCTTGTGAATCTTGAGAGAAAGAGGAATCGCAAAACATGCAGGTCACGTCAGCGTTTTGAGGGGGAACTGCTCCAACTTCATCCATATCGCTATATTCATCAGCTGCCAGAAATTCACTTTCAGCTTCAGAACCAGAAGATTCAATGATCTGCTGCTTCTTCTTTCCCTTTCCCTTCATTGGTTGAGAATTTTTTTTTATTTGCCATAGTTTTCGTTTTCCCCTGTCAGCCTCTGGTTTTGCTTGGAATATCTCCAATTCATTTTTATAAGGAGAAGAAGTTATAATCTGAGATTTTGATGTTTTTCTCCCACGATTACTCGTCTTCTTTCTTATTCCAGGAATTGGAGAAATCTGAAACGGGGAAATGAAATCTTGAGACCCGCACCAATTAGGAGAGTTCGAGGTCGAGTTGGTGGTACCGCTTTTGGAACAGCCGGGTTGCGGTTCATCTACGGTTGTTGCTTCCGAGGTTGTTTTTATAATCGTGGAACTATTGCATCTTTTCTCTGCGTCTATTTCTTCGGCAATGAAGTTGGCATCAGAAAAGATATGGCGATTTAGTTTATAAATGCCTGTTACTTCGAACCCTTTTTTGGCAATCTCACTAGTTTCCGCTTTCAGTAACGCGTTTGCCAGGAGTTCTACAAGAACGAAAATGGTAACAGCAAGCTGATTTTTCCTAATCCATTTTCGTATCTCCTCACTGTAGTATGCCTTAAAGCTACCCATGAAGGTTTTGTCAAGCGGTTGCAGTTTGTGGGTAGAATAAGGTGGCAATGAAATTATCGACACGTGGTTTTCTCTAGCCAGATTTATCACATCCATATTCCGGGTATGACTATAATGGCCATCTGCGATTAGCAAAACAGGGTCATTTTCACTTTTCTTTACAAATTGTATAAAGTGTTGGAACCGCTGCGTAAAAAGATTGTGTTGGATCCAACCACTAGGGTGTACTGCATATATGGAACCTGGTGGGGCACCTCGCATTAGTTGGTCGTTGCGGTTTTTCGTAGGGAAAATTAACATAGGTGGAACATATTGTCCACCTGCACTCATACAAACAATTAGTGTTACGAGAGATCCACGTTCTGTAGATGTTAGATCTGCGATCTGTCTCTTTCCCTTTCTGCCAATTACTTTGGGAACTTTACTCTGCACTATTGATAGATCCGTCTCATCGACATTATAAATTCGGTGAGCTGGAAAATGATGTTTTTCGTACTCTCTTCCTAGATTGTCAAAAAATTCCTTGATGTTTTGTTTATTAAATTCTAGAGCTCTTGCAAATGACGTACCCGTGGGTCTACGTGTAGAGAGAGTATTCTGATGTCGACGTAAAAATGAATCAAGCCAACTTCGTCCTGCAATTTCCCTTTTGAAAGGGTTATCTATATTATTTCTAGTAGCTAATGTGTAAGCCATTTGTCGCAAGTCTTTCCTCGTTAGACCGTAGAATTTAGATTCCATTTCTAAAATATAGTTGACCAGCTCAGTTTCCAGTTCTCCTAATACGGTTTTTCTTTCTAACAATGTTTGCAACAATGTTTGCGCGGCTTTCCGAGGTGCCTCAGGTTTCTTTGCTAACCTTTGCAGGGTAGATCTTGGCACGCTATATGTTTTCGATGCTTTCAAAGTACCCATTATGTTATGTCTCACTGCTGTTATGCACGTTCCATGGCTTTACGGTCCCATCTTTTTCTTATATCTTTCGGAATATATTTTAACTTTTTTCGAGGCATTCCGAATCTGTAAAAATGACGTTCAAAATAAGTAGGTCTGAATATGGGCTATAGTCCATATTATCAACATCAAATAGCCCATATTGTCAACAAACCATGCCCCAACAAAAATTAGGTTAAAATGTAAACAACGCCAGATAGACGATACATGGCTACAAAATATGAAACTCCGTGCCTTTTACATAAAATGAATAAAATAAGGATCTCTCCGCAAAGAAACAACTAACGAAATACGTACGCAAACGCTTACCTTAACAAAAAGATCACACAATAAAACTTTCTTTTGTCGGTTTCGCTGTCACGTTCAAGTTACTGAATCGCCCGCTCGGCACAAGCGTTAGTCAAGCGGTACGCTGCTTTTAAGTTAGTTACCGATAGATGGAGTCGCTTGCACTAAAAAATACTTTGCTAGCCCATATTAAGCGCCCAGCTCATATTTGGACCTTCTCTCTGCAACAATTTCGCTTAAAATCTAAAAAAAGGTATACCCCTCTGCGAGCACTCGTCTCGGTTCACAACCAAGACTACAAACAGGAAAGTTATTTACACTACATTTATAAAACTTCCATGTCCTCAAATTTAAAATTCTTAGACCAAGTCCTTTAAAATTATTCTACTAAAGGGATGAACAGAAACGTTCCAAATTATTACATTATGTGGATATTATTCGAAAGGGATAAAAAAACTACAGGTGTTAAAATTTATATGCTGAAGGCATACTACACAGGTTACCGTTGTAATTTCAAACTTAAATTATTTAAATTCGTAAACCAAAAAATCGGACAGTATTCACCGTGTATGCTAAAGGCATACCAAGTAACTCATTGTAGGAATTATCGAAATAATCGTTTCAATTTTATTTACCAGTTAACATAAGCGCAAGAAAAGACTTAGAATAATTGACTGCGGTACACATCGGCAGTTTCCGTAGCCTATAGGGGAATCCAAGATGTCGGAATGGCGTGCTTCCGGAACTTGATGGCGCACAGTGGGGCAAAGTCCCGATTTCGTGGCCAAAAATCTCAAATTACCTGTACGAGGGTTTTCGAGGTCGCTGATTACGAATCTGAAGTCAGATTTTGAAAATTCAAAATGGCGAATCCAAAATGGGGGTCAAAACTGTTCATACGTTGGAAATATGAAGTGAAATGTAAGTTGGTTTTCGAAATCATTGCTTACGATTCAGGAGTTAAATTACAGCAAAAACATTGTAAAAGTATTGTAAAATTGATATTATAAATAAAAAAAACAGAAATTTGTAATTTTAATTTTATTCGTTTCTTTAAATTTATGCATTTATTATGGAGTAACTTAATATAGGTAAAATGGTAAAAAATTAAGTCATGTATATGTTATGTAATTCTTTATTTACTCTTAGTAAAAAAATCATGTATGTCATATTCTTCAATGTTGGAATCATTCGATTCAGATTCTGATGTTGACCTACTTGTATCGAAATCGTTCCTTGTCTCTTGTCTGGGGACTTCAGGTTGTTTTAACAATTGTATTCCTTCTTGATGTAAGGATTTTGCCGGTCTCTGGGGCAATTTCCTGATGCTCGAGAGAAATGGATCTGATGTTACTAAGAGCCTATTAAAAATGTCTTTCATATTTGATTCTCTGGAGCATTTTCTTGAATGATTTAATCTGAAGTTTTTAATGTCCTTATTGCGTGACTCTTGGGCGTCTTCAGAAAGTTGTCCGATCGGTAAAAGGGCATATTTTACAATTTCTGCTCCGTGTATCAACACTTTATGTATAGATGTAGGCATGTAATACCACGGATACAAAGCAACGAACAAACGGGCAGTATTTACACAATAGTCTTTGAATTTTTCATTGTCTATATCATATCCGCTCGAAATTATCTGCAAAATAACATGAAATCGGTGAATTAAATCTTCATCGACTCCTGTTATTTTAGCAGATATGGCAGCATTTTCGAAAAAGCGGCGTGCTGTATTTCCATCGTTGGAGCTGCCATATCCTGGCTTTGGTCGATCAACGATAAGCCCCAGTTTTATCTTAAATTGCGTCTGTATTTCTTCCTTGCGCATTTTCACATTCCCTTTCACTTCCTCTTGACGAGCTTGCCACTTTTCAGTTGTAAGTTTATATGACAAATGCAAACAGCACTCGAAAAAACGAATCCACGCATGCAATGTAGAAATGCCAAATCTTAAATTATCTGTAGTAATGTCCATTTTTATAATGTTGTCGATGTCATTAAATTGTTTAGAGGTGGCTTTGCACAGGAAGCAGCGCTGTGCAGAAGTGGTACCGGTTACTGCGTTACAGACTTTACCGTCTATCATCGTAAACGACATACAATAAGTTACTGAAATGGATTTTCCATTTTGTACAGTAGCATATGGTGCAAGACCACCAATCTGCTGTTCAATGTCGGTAACTTCTTTCCGTGTTGACTGTACATCTTCATGTAGAAACTGCAATCGTATTGGTCTGCAGAATCGAGGAGATGATGGTCTAGGATTTTTCCACACAATAGTTGCTTCATCCGTCTCGTGATTGTTGTGTATTAATTGTAACGGTACCAAAGAAGCATAGAAAATGCTTTCATCAGATTTTCCATCCTCAGTAAATTTTTGCTTGTAAACACTTTGCCCGCTGCTTCCATCACATCCCCATTTACAGTGAAGTACTAATTTTTGCAGAATTTCCGGACTTAGAGTATCGATGACATCAGCCTGAAGTTGTATAATTCTATATGTGGTATGATCAAGTAAAGCCTGTAATTTAATTTGTGCGCACGACTCACTAACAGTTGTGTACACTACTGAGGGATAACAACGATTTCTTGCTTTTTCTACTTCGTGGTATGATGGGTATAATTTGCAATTATGTGCTCTAGCTGCATTTCTTGATAGTTGATAAGAGCGCGTTGACTCTCCTTTCTCGATCATTAAAGAAAGTGCTTCGTCTGGGGTTAAAGGTACTTCATTTTGTGACCGAACAGCAGATATATATTTTGAGGCTCTTGTTGGACTTGTTGACGTGACATCTTTAAGAACTAGAGCAGCATGTACTTGACCAGAACTCCTTAAACTCATTTGAGCAGCATACGCCAATTCTTCTGTAGATAAAGTAGAACGTACCTCTTGAGTCTTTCGCCTCTTTGATCTATCGCTGGATGAAGCAAAGGATTGCGAAGGTCGCCCACGTGTTCCTTTTTCATCATTCTTCACAAGCACCTCAGATGTTGACGTTGTGCATTCAGTATTGGATATTTTTGAAAATTGTACGGTGCCCTTCAACCATTCTTCATTTTTTTTTT
>SMLS01019027.1:0-11187 GCA_004785975.1 Popillia japonica | reverse complement strand
ATAGGATGTCAAATTTTTTGAAATTGTAAGTTTGCAAGCCTCCCTAAGTTAATGATGCGAAACAGTTGGTGCTTGTTTACGTGTAATTTTTAGGTTTCCTGTTAAGTGGTTGTTGTCAGTTTATTTAGTTTTATTATCGCCTTGATAATGACAGCATTGCTGTCGAAACGCGTTGGCATATATCCAAGTGTTTGGTGTCCTGTGGGTGATAGGGCTATATAATTGTTGATAATTTGCTTTTCTAAAGTTAAAGGTTCTTGAAGAGCAATGCATATCAAACCAGGGCAAGCGAGCTTTAACGAGGTTAAGTTTAATAAACAAAGCGGGATGATGCTCATCTTCAGTCAAGAGTGGGGATACGTCTTTGGAAACATTGCATGCAACGTCAGAGAATACCAAATCCAACATCCGATTGTTAACGTTATTGATTATGTTAAATTGCCTTAAGTGTAGGAATGATTTAAAATTGTTCAGAATAATAGAGGCAGAGTCATCTGTAATGGAGGCAAAGGAAGGCGCATTAAAATCTCCAAGAATTAAAATATGATCAGATAATAAACAATCCAGTGCACCAAATATATCAAAGAAATATTCAAAATCAACTATTGACAGAGCCGGTGGTATATAAATCATAATACTATGCAATACTCACGAAAAAATCGATTTCGCACTTACCGACACGGCCCGTTCTTCCGATACGATGGACGTATTCCTCGATGTGTTTCGGTAAATCGAAATTGATGACATGCTTCACGTTTTTAATATCCAATCCGCGCGCCGCCACATCCGTCGCCACCAATACATTCCTTGTACCGTTCTTGAACTCGCTCAAAGCTGTTTCGCGCTCCCTCTGAAGTCTGTCGCCGTGAATGCTGGTGGTCGAAACGTCGTTCTCGCTCAAGAATGTCGCGATGAAATCGGCATTCCGTTTAGTTTCGACGAATACTAACGTGCGTTCCGAACCTAGACGAATGTAGATTAAAAAAAAAAATTAAATTTAAGATAAAAGAGGGGTACCTTCTTCGCGGAGAAGCTCGAGCAGCTTCTGCCTCTTCTTAAACTTATCTACTTCGTAAAAGCGTTGTGCTACGTCGGAGCAAGCGCCGCCCACGATACCCACCGCTACGAAGATGTAATCGTGTAAAAATTTGCCGGCTAAACGTTGAATTTCTTCGGGAAACGTAGCGGAAAACATGAGCGTGGTTCTTTCTCCCTTAAAAAGATCGAAATTTGTCACTTTAATAGCTTAATTTTCTTAAAAATAGTTAAAAAGACGTTGACTTCATGCGTAGTATCGCTGTAATGTTACTTATGACTAGGCCTGTCAAGAAAGCGCTGCACAGTGGGAGGAATTGCGATTCTAGCTGGACAAAATGATCTTTTTAGTAAAACTACTTTATAATAATCGAAAATGCAACTATTTGTACATATCTATAAAATATAAATAAAAAAAGATGAATAAAGCACAAGTATAGTATTAACAGTATATATCAATATAAAATAATAATAGATACAATAAGTACTTAGTATTGGAAATTGAGAAGAGGTACTAAAAAAAATTCAATTCTTCTTCTTCGATTTCTTCTTCGCTTTCGTCTTCTTCTTCTTCAGGATCATCTGCTGATGGTTTATTCTCTTTTACATCAGTTTCAAATTTGATTAATTCAAGGGCATTGTTAGGAAGTTTCCTTTGATGAATTTTCGACGAAGACCTTAAACGAGAAATCACAGGATCAGAAGCTACAAGAAGCATGTGTAAAAGATCCCTTGTTGTATTGATTCTAGAACTTTTTCGTGTGTGGTGTTCCCGAAATCTTTTATAAATTTTATTACATGCTTCTTGAGCTTCTTCCGATAACATACCAATTGGTAAAAGCATATGCTTAATGGCCTGTGATCCGTGGATTAAAATTTTGTGGACTGTTACGGGCATTCTATACCACCCATACTTTCTAATAAACAGTTCAGCAGTTTCCGTAGCAAATTTATCAAACTTGTTGTGATCCAATTCGTAACCGCTCGTGAGAATAGCTAAAATTGTTTGAAATCTAGCTATTAGATTTTCATCGACACCTGTGATTTCCGCTACTTCTTTAGGGTTTTCAAAGAACCTTCTAGCAACGTTACCTGTATTCGAAGTACCACCTCCCTGTACAACTTTATCAACTCTTAAACCCAGTTCGTGCCAAAGTTTCTTTTGAATTTGTTGCTTCCTTTCCTGTATTCGCTCTTTTTGAGCGTTACTGGCACCACGTGTTGTAGTAGCTTGCAAATCTAATTTATATGAAATGTGAAGGATGCACTCCAAGAACTTAATCCTGGCATGCAAGGGCGAAAGACCGTACTGAAAATTTTGTTCATCTATGGCAAAGCTTTTTATATTTTTCAGGTTATTCATTTCAGTAGGTTTACACTGGCATATATAACATCTCTGGCTTGAGGTACCTGTTAAAGCATTGATTACTTTGCCATCCACCATGGTTAGATACAAGGAATAAGTAACTTGCACATGTTTCTCATCTAAAAATGTTTCAAAAGGTTTCAATTTTGATATTTCTTCTGCCAATATTGTATTTTCTGTTTTAATTGAGTCTGCAGTTTCTTTCATGTATTTAAATTTAATAGGACGACAAAAATGAGTGGAGGATGGCTTGCTGTTTTCCCATAAAAGTACTGCTTCGCTATTATTTAGATTAGCTACTAAACGCAAGGGAACCAAAGAAAAAAGAAATAGATTAGCATCTCAAAGATTTTGGCAGTCCTCATCCTCTTCACTTGCTTCTGTTTCAATATTTCGTGCAGGTATACGATTGTATTCATTGTGTCCAGAGCTACCATCACATCCGTATTTACAAATCAAATTTATTTTTATGTGTTCTGCTTGAATAAGCTCATCTGAGATTTCGATAATTTCTGCTAATCTTGAATATGTGTGATCTAGTAAATGTTGCAATGGGACACTTGCACCTGATATAACATAAGTTTTAAACCTCTATATTATTATTATAAACTAATAGTAGAAATACTTACCAAAATTATCAACCAATATATTGGAGGGATAACAACGCTTCTTAGCTTCTCTTATCCTATCGTATGAAGGATAAAGATGTTGAGCATTATCTTTCTTGGCACCCATACGCATCCTGTGATAACTATTTTTGGTCATACGAGCATCTATTAGCAACGCTAGAGCTTCATCTTCAGTGTAAGGTATTACTCCTTTCAATTTGGAAGATTTTTTAAAACTACGGCGAATTTTTCTTGGACGCTCTGGAGAACATTCTGTTGCCTGTGATACTATATCCGCAGCTGCTCTTTTTCCCTGGTCTCGTAAAACTGTTTTAGCAGCAAATATTATTTCTTCAGGCGCTGCAACTTCCTTGAGGACTTGAATTCTTCGTCGCTTTGTTTTTTCGCTTGACAACGAAAAATCCTTTATTGGTCGACCAACCCCAGAACTTGATGTACTTGCTTGAGGCTCAGGTGTTTTCTCTTGTTCGCTTGTATGAGGTACTGCTATTGTAAATTTACGATTTATCCACGTTTTGTTTTGTTGAATAAAGCGTGGGAGATGTCTTGACGAAGTTTTCCACTTTTTATCCAACGTGCAACAAAATGCTTTTAACTTCGTTACTACTACCTTTCTGAATAGCTCATCATCAAACGCTAAATCTCTAGGTTGCTTCTTTTGAATAAAATTGAAAAACATATTAATAGTCGTAGTAGAAGTTGCTCTATCAGGATTTGTTTGGTCCCTCCATAATCTCAATAGATCTTCATAAGTGATATCTACCATGATAATCTGTAATAGATGTATAGCAAATACAAAATTTCTATATTAATACGGATATGCAGTAGGCATATAAAATATTTTTAAAAATATAGATAGCAATTAAAAGCAAATAAATATTAATTTATTGAATTACACAGACATAATGAAATTAAAGTATGACAAATTTTTAATGATACTTTGTGATACTTTCTACTTCTCATCCAAAAACGAAAAGTTAATAGCATATTTTAAGGAATTTTACAAGTTCTTTTATCAGGTAATAAAAAAACACAACTTTAATAAAGTATATATCATTAAAACGTACTTACCTTGCTCTTTCAAATGAAATATATATTAATAACTGTAACACAAACTATTATCGTTTAAATCACTACACTAAGCGCGTTATTCGCTACGTATTGACTTAGACTTCAGAGCTCACTTCAAAAACAGATGGCCGAGTTCTATCAATCAACAAACCGATAAGAATGAACGAGTAGTGCCTGGAACTGTTTTAAAACACATATATGTATAACGTGGTAAATTTGAAGGTATTCGGTTTTTTCGAATTTTGTCCCGCTAAAATTAGGATTCCTTCCACTGTGCGCTGCGCGCCATAGGCGCTGACCAGTATGTTATAGATACAGTTCAAAATTGCGCAAAATTGGCATTTTTAGTACAAATTGCAATTCTCGAGAGAAAAACGCCGCCATCCCCTCTCAAACTGTCTCCATAACCTGTCACAAAACTAGAGGAGACAATCACCTCAAGCCAAACTATCATTGGAAGGACGTGAATGACTGTGAAAGGGTCGTTGGAGCCTGGAGGGTGGCGAAGTGATCGCCGATGTAGTGGAAACTAGTAAAATGGTCGACTGAGAGTTGTCACAACTAGGGAAAACCATCAATTTAAGTCAAATTATCATCGGAGGGAGGCCGAGAATTGTGAAGTAGTTCTTGGGGGCTTGAAGGTTGTGAAGTGGTCCTTGAGCAGTAGAGGGTGGTGCAGTGATCGTTAAGAGGTGAAAGCTAGTGAAGTAGTCTTTGGAAGGTGGAGGTTAGTGAAGTGGTTCTTGCAAGGTGGAGGGTTGTACATAAAGTGGCCATTGACAGGTGGAGGGTGGTGACATTTCCGAGAGCTGTTAGAAATGGAAGAGACAATCAATTCAAGCCAAACTATCGCTGTATGAAGATAGAGGGTTGTGAAGTGATCGTTAGGGGGTGGAGGATGGTGAAGTGATCGTTGCATGGTGGAGGATAGTGTGGAAGGTAGAAGGTAATAAAAAGATCGTCATGAGGTAGGGGGAGGGGTGAAAAATGTGAGAGCTATATATATAGAGTCTAGTAGCATAAATCTCACCTAATAACAGTACCAGAAAAGTGGAAATTAGTCTCATCGAAGGAAAGTGCCAGGAGAATTATCCTAAAGATGATCCTCAAACAAAAACAGGTTATGAAAGTTACAGAATCTCTCTCCTTCTTTTAATTCGTGGTGAATGGCATTCTTGGTGAATGGCTAATGAGGCTAATATAGAAAATAATGATGAAGGTTAGTCCTATTGCTCTTTGCAGCTAAAGTATGACTGGAGAGAAAAAGAAACTTGTTTGTAAATGCATTTGGAGAAAGAAGTGGCTTCAAATCGACATAATCGTTTATTTTAAGGTACTCATTGAGTCTAAAGTTTTGTCAACACAATATGCTGCATGAATTGCTACAAAAAGCATCAGATAGAGCACAGATTTCTCTCGAAAAAGATCTCTACATCCCATTTCTATACAAACAAAAACTTGCAGAGGTACTTAAAAAAAAAATGGCCAAGACGGAGACTAAAATAACTAAAACACTATTACGTATTATGATTGTCTTTTAAATACCTGAACTGGCATCGGCTGCTTGTTTAAAAGATAAAACTTTGTTAGATACCCCCTTTATTAAAATACTTATAGCAAAATAAAGAAAAATTTTATACTACATACATGCCTAAGTTTCTTTTATTAACTCTCATCCGCTACACCAACAGTCCCTTTCCTAAAACTCCACCCTATTTCAACTAAATCACTTACCGTTGGCACCATGGTTTCATGATTCATCATCTGCTCAACGCATGGGAGGAATCCCATATCCAACATACGATCAGCCTCATCCAGTACCATATACTTAGTCGATGCAAAATTTACCAATCCTTTCCCGACGAAATCGTTCAAACGACCTGGTGTAGCCACCAAAATATGGCATCCGTTCATGATTCTCGACTTCTGGTGCATAACAGACGTACCACCATACAGAATGCATATTTTCAAAATAGATTCTTGCGCGAATTTCCTCGCCTCGTTATAGATTTGCATACACAATTCCCTCGTAGGTGAAACTATCACTGCTTGAGGTTCTACGTGGTTCTCGACGACTAGTTCCAAATTATCGGAGAGAAGCCTGTGTATTATTGGTAACAAAAATGCAGCCTAGAATGGAAATGCAAAGTAATGAAATTAGGATAATTTCGAGTTATAAAAACCATACCGTTTTGCCGGATCCAGTCTGTGCACAAGCCATTAAATCGCGTTGATTCAATATGATAGGAATAGAATGTTTCTGTATCGGTGTAGGAATAGTATAACCCGATTTATTAATATTATCCATGACTAAAGGCCTTAAATTCGCTTCCGCAAAAGTTTTAATCGGTCTCGGAACATTCTCACCATTCGTCTAAAATCAAAACATTAACACTGATGAAGTGACGATACTCCAATCATACCTTCACTTCGATGTGCTCATATTTAATGAAATTAATGCCGGAAGTGTTCCCTGATTGATAGAGGTCTTCGTCATTTACATCGGGAGGAATATATATCTCACGTTTCTTCTCTTCTTGCTCTCCATTATCGTTGTTATCAAAATTTTGATCATTACGTCCACCTCTACCACCTCCCCTGCCACCTCGACCACCACGACCTCGACCTCTACCACCATCTCTGTCAAACGAATCTCCATCGTTATTATTATCTCTAAAACTATACGAATCGCTGTCTCCTCCGCCGCGGCCCCCACGACCGCCTCTGCCACCTCTCCCACCGCGGCCATCTCGGCCGCCACGGCGTGAGCCTCTGAAATTACTTTCCGAAGTGTTGTAACCTCCACCTATCGAAGAGAGCATTATAGATGCACACGATTAAAATAGGAAAATGAAATTACCATTTGTAGTCAGATCGCTGTCGCCCCAACCGTCATCACCCGGTGGAGAATACTCAGTTTTATGTGAGAATCCTCTACCACGACTGAATGCCCGGCCGCTGTCCACGACATTACCGAAACCCTACCGGTATTGAAAACATTATATATTTATGAAAACAAATTGGAATTTACTTACATTATCGGCTACAACTGGTGAAGGATCATCCCAATCGTCATCCATTCTGGCTTCAAATTAATATGGAGATAAACAAAAAACCGCCAAAACGAACTACGGGTACCACGTGACAAATAATTTCTCAATAATTTGCAATGGGATCCATGTAACTATTGCGGAATCGTTGCACTTTCGCAGTTCTAACGTTGCATCTATTAATATTTGTTTAAATTTTAAAGTAATTACCACGATAAAATTATGGGAAATTTGCCGAATTGTACAACTCTATTGTCGGTTGTCTAGAAACGATTGCTAACGAATAATGCAACAGTAATTTTGAACTGTGCCAAAGTCACTAAATAAAAACCCGGTTTCCCTAGATTTGCAAGAATTTTTTCGTTAAAAAACTACTATTAAAGCTTTAACTAAATAAAAAAAAAGTTTAGCGTTTTTTTAAATTTTTATACAGGACTATAAATATACAGATACAGTTCTTAACAAGGAATTAAATACACCGTGTGATCCAAAAGTTAGTTCCGGCTTCCGGTAGTTATTTAAATTTAAAAATTACGCAGTCATGGAAATTAACGGAAAATGAATTTAATAGGAATTAAATGGGCTTTAATCTTATATATTGAAATTAAAATCCGCTAACAAAGAGATTCTAAAGGTTGTTCGCCTTAAATTATATAAAAAATTTCTTACGATAAGCCTGACCTCGTTACGAAGCCTTTATGTAAATAAATGAAGAATATAGAATTACAACCAGTAACACTATGTAAAGAAATAATCCTTATATTATATGTAGTAATCAAAAAATATGCAAGACGTGCAAAAAATATAAAGACGTATCTTTCCTCTGATATTTCTGGCAAAATTAAAAAAAACTTGTTCATTTCAAGGCTTTTTTTTATGGAGAAGAACTGGTTTTAGAAAATAAGCGGTTTAGTTTTCATTCTAGATTAGAATCTGACCTTTTATATACTAACATACTTACTTATATTTAACAGATTTAAATGCAACATTTTTTTGGACTTGCAGTGGCGTGGTTAGAGGGAGGTTAGCAAACAAAAATATTGCGTTCTGTAGGTGTTCCACAATGTTTGCAAATAAATTCGGCGGCCGAAACTTGAAAGAACTAAAATGATTTTATTATCTACATTTGTGAGATGTATTTCGATAATTACAATATCACAATTGTGATGTCAGAGTAAAGTTATATCGCGTGTCCGTAAATGTCTGAAGCTGACATTTGTCAAAATGTATGCAATATCTGTGCTTAAAGTTTACCACCCCGAGAATGTCAGTTGGTTTATTCCTCTATGGCCATAGTCGCACGTCTGTATTTTCTTTGGGTTTTAGTATAGGTTTTCTGTTCAATTTTAGACTTCGTTTTAGCTTTTCCTTGTATTGTTTATTAGCAGTAAACGTTTCCAAAAGGAAACATATTGTGTTTGATTTTAAAATACAACTTTAATAATTATGCTTTTAAAGTAACTACCGCGTGGGACGCTAATGACAATTCTTGCAATTGAAATCAAATGTAGTGTTACAAACTTAATCAAAATTTGACAGTAACTGTCACCCACGGGGGTCCACTAATATACCCAAGGTCAAAATTTTTAATAGTTCCAAACTACACCTGCTTTAGCGCCACCAGCTGTGAAGCTAATTTCACATTTGTTCTCATAGAATGTATTGACAAACAGTTTTGACGTTTGCATGTCAAAACGCGCTGATAAAACATAAAATACGAAATGACAGCGTTATTACATCTTATAGAAAAAACTTGTTTTGGTGAAGAATTAAGTTTACTGTTAAAGCTTTATAACTGTTGGTTTAAGAGAGTAGGGACTGAAAGTCTACAACATGGATGTAACCAAAGTGAATTGGAACTACAGATTCTGTGATATCCCCTTCAGCAGTTTTTCAATGATTGACTCCTTGCGCAAAGCAGGCAGAACAGGCAAGAAGTGTACCAACAACATTGCTAGTATGTTATAAATTAAAGTTCAATATGTTCAATGATATGTGAGAGCAATGGCGTAGTAAACAGATATGCAAACTATTGGACTCTTCCTTCGCTACACGAGTTTGAATTTATTTGGAAGAATTGTATCGACAATACGGTGAATTGCCATTATTATTCAATTTTTGGTAGATAAAAGCAATCATCGGCTTGTCAATCTAATTGACAGTTCATTATGAAGCTTATGCGTACTGAAAATATTAATTGAACACTTTGCATGTTTGTAGCGTAATGTAAAGTTCTCTGTAAATCTGTAGCCATATATGATAATATGCTTACAAATTTACAGATAATTTTACAGGCGCTACAAATACCTGTAGAATCCTATCTTCGTTTAACATTTTTAAAAAGCCCGCGTTTGAATGTTAGTTCTAAACTACACCTGCACTGGCGCTGATTTGTTCCGAAAAATTTAACGAGAGTTTGCCGATCTATAGTCTTTCTTGTCTATGCTGTCACCTTCAAACATCTATAGACAAGGTGTATGTATCTACTGTTGTATCCGACACTTACTTAACGGACAAAATGATTACACCTTTGCTTTTTCTTAATAACTTTTAATAACTGTTAGGGCTAGTTCATAGCTATCCGTTTGTACGTTTGCGTTGACACGTTGACGGATGAACATTTTTTTGCGGTTCATAGCGTTGCGTCGGTAACGTACGTTTAATGACAGATCAATTTCCTATACTAACCGTTTTGTTGTGACAGGTCTAACCTCACTTTTTTCGTAAACGGATGAACGGACGCGTACAAAGTTCAACGTCGGTCAACTTTATCCGTTATCGGATAGACTGTGAAGCACATAAAAACAACGTGGTCAACGTACAAACGCAAACGGACAAACGGAGAGCTCTGAACTCCCCTTTACTCTACTATGGAACATTCTGACAACCTTTTTACTAATATGTCAACATGCAATTAGTGTTTTTCGTATACATATGATTGACATGCGTACAATTGTTTGTTTGTATCACGTTAGATGTCGCATACATAACATGTACCATCTCAAAATACCCACAAATTAATTTGAAAGATTGTTCAGACAGAATGTTTCATAGTTTGACCACTATAGTCCCTCCTGTAACCGTAATCAATTACGAATATTAAAGTTTGACAGCTGTCAAACATATGTATAGTACCTTTTGACAGCTGTCTAATTTCTTTTAATCGTCCCCGTATAATGCAGACGTTTTTTCCCAAACTTAAACAGCTATCAAGACATTTTTAATCGTTATCGCACTCCAAATGATAAAAATACCAATTGACATATTGCAGTGATTGACAGCTTCAACAGCAAGAGGCGTAGAAAGCAATAATTTGATCGGTTTTTGCCAGATTGATTAATGCTTCATAATTTAACCGCTATGCCATCTGCTGAAACCGTATCCAATGATGAATTTTGACAGCTGTCAGTCGTATTTGTACATTTTGACAGCTATCGAAAATGATTTAATCCTTCGCGTACTGTGTAGACGTTAGTTGTATTTTGACAATTTTGTTTTTCGATAGTTGGCAGGATTTCAATCGAATTTCAGTGGATATTGTATACATTTCTCCGAAAACGCTGTATATTTTCGATATACAGGGGGTGTGCCATTCTAGATAATTAAGTGGTTAGTTTTTTAAACAAAAAAATAATAGCATTCGGTAGATTTCCTGCAATTCACACAATAAAACGCGACACAACTTTTATATACATTTAATCTTGTGTAAATGAAATATAAATTGAACATTTTTTTCCTGAAAAATAAAATTAATATACACATGACATACAGCAGCAATAACAGTAAAAATAATAATAATAATTAATATAATGATGATAAAAGACACCAATTTTGTCTCTCTCTGAAAAGGTTCGCTTAATTTAGAAATGGTTATTAATAATTCGTACTAAGTCGACTTACACATCTATGTTTACCGAACTTGCAGTTACCTGACGGATATCGTTTCTAACTTAGAACAAAAAAAAGCGTCAGTTAATTACAAGATTTGTATACTTCTTTTTTCTTTCGGTTCATCTTATTTTATTTATTTTTTTTT
>SMLS01019024.1:0-12296 GCA_004785975.1 Popillia japonica | reverse complement strand
TTTTTTTTGTGCGTTCTTTTTCTTTTCTATCTTAAATGCGCCTGTAGTACAATTTTAGTTTTCTGATGACGACGCATCTGCTTCTTCTGCTTTATCGGGCGTCTCAAACTGCGTGCCAGTAATGTTAATACAGAGATTTATTTTCGATTATATTGTATACTCACTGAGGGAGTCGTGGGATTGTATCAAATATCTGAAACCAAGTTAGGAACAACATAGGACGGGACGTGGTATAATATGTTATGAATACTAAATAGATGACATCGTGTGATCTTTGAAGAGATGTATTTTATCTACATATACATGTATGTATGTAGGTATATACTATAATATCCAGCAAACAATAATGACATTTGTTTAAAAATGGACTTTTCAAGGATATACTAAAAAACAAGTTGGTGTAACTTAGGAATATGTAAGTATTCCTAAACCTTGATTACACCTCATTTCAAATAAAACATGTTTCTACTGGTATTATTTTAGTAGTATCACAAAACAAGCAAAACAATCCGTAACAATATTTTGAAAAATAAATGCAATAACAAATTTTAAGATTTATATCAATCAAGACTGCAAAATTGGCCCGCGCAAATGCCACAAAATACTGCCAACGTATTAACTCTGCTAAAAAAAGCAGCTAATACGCGTAAGCAGTTTATCAATTATTGTTGTTGAATGTGATTATTTTATATTTCAACATTACCAGAAAGGCTCACAACATTTTGTGTATTAATTTTCAAGTATGTGCCTAATTTTTCTAGCAAAAATTATGATCTAATTATGATGATAATGATCACTATTACAGATTTGCAGCCGTTATCATTTCTTTGCCCCCTGAAAAGCAATTCTTTTAATTCTGGTAATAGATAATAGTTACTATATACCAACAAGTTCGATGAAATAGAGGAAGTTGTTCAAAAAATTTTTAGGGTGAAATGGAGGGATTTATTTCGCCTTACCATAATTTATCTTTTTGATTTTGCGTCGCAAATGTGAGAAATTTGTTGCAAAAAATTTAAATCGCTCTTAATTATCGCCAAGCTCATCTCAGCCAAAATTTGACGAATACACCTTCCTGAAACTTAATTCATCGTGCACAATTCTTTTACCATTGAAAAACCCCTTGTCATAAAACTTGATTCTTCAGTTAATCAGCTGATACAATTATCATAAACTAAATCAATATTGTCTTAAGTAACCCTAGTGTTCGAGGAACTTGAAAGTGGAAGTTGTAAATAAGAACACTACATAGTTTTGCATCACTCCCGCGGAATTATTTAAAGACAACAAGATACATTTGTGGTTACCATAGTTACCACACTTTGGACTTCTATTTTTTAGTGATATGTTGTAACCACCCTGGAGTTTTTCTAGACACACTGCGTTGTTGTCCAGTTGAACTTTGTCCGCTTAAACTAGTTTTTTTAGTGGAATGTTGTGAGATTCATAGAAATTTCAATAACAGCAAATACACGGAACACGTCTGCTATAATATAGGTACTATATTAGCAAACTATTATACCAAAAAACTTATTTATCAGTAAGCTAGGATAGTATAAACAGAAACCGATGATGATGAGAAAGCTAGTAAGACCGAGGAAGAATTATTCATATAAAAGGTTGCTTTGGAATTTTCATACAAACACAAATTTACTCGCCTTTTCACATTTTGAAATGTGTTCCGGAGTATTTCGGCCGTAATATTGGCACATTCTTCAATTATTCGGTTTCGCAACTCAGGAAGTGTGTACTGGTATTTTACAAATGATGTTCTTCAAAAACAGCAAAACGTAGTAATCTAGGATAGTCAAATCTGGTAATCTTGGCAGGAATTCAGGTTCACAACATAAACGTTCGTCAAAAAATTGTCGTAAATAAGCTCGTGTTGGAAATATTTCTGTAGCGGCCCGTCTTCATGGAGTTGGTTTATGAACGGTTCTAAGCTGTTCTCTTGATACCTTTGGACATAGATGGTTCAAAGATTATGGGTATTAATTATGTCGTATGTGTAACACTTCCTAATTCTCTGAACAATCGCACACAATTCCACATTGAAAGTGGGCTTGGAAAAACACAAAATCAGAAAACTATTGTCGAAATTCAACAAGGCAAGCTACAGTACTGTATCACCACTCCCCATTTTCAAGATTTCTATTACGAAAATAAGATTCAATGGAGAGGCGTTTATGCAAAATCAGACATCTCCACATAATGTAGTTTCGAGAAAAACGAAAAAAAAAACAATTTATTCTAAGAGTATTGCAATTATAATTGTGCAACTTATATGACAAGTAGTATAGCAAATAATATTTTTAACACTGTTATGGTTATGGAAAAATGTATGTCCTTTGATTAAAAATAATTAAAAATACTAGTGGATATGTATTATTTTGCGTGAATGCAAGTGTTGCTGGAAACACATTGTTGCTGCAAGTGTGTTCGGTTTTGTTTGAACATATAATTTACATGTACCTAATTCTATCTATTATTGTTTTACGAGAAAAAGAGATTAGAAAAATGGTACTCTAAAATATTTTTTTTGACGACTTGAAATGAAGAATACAATAGCAAACAACAAATACAACAACGGCATGGTCGTCTTTGAAACAGTCGCAGACAAGTTCAGGTCCTTTACTATGCTCTGCGTTGTCTTTTCCTTCTTGCGTCTGTGGTATATCCTCGATCAGAATTTTCTGTCCTGTTTTGCTCGATATACTAAGTTTAATTTTCAAATTGGATATGTTTAATTTTGACTGAAATGTCGGTCTTGTGGTTCGGATTACAATGAGATAAAACTGATTTTGAATAATTCTGAGCATTTTAAGCGATAGAAACGACCAAGAACACTACGAAATCATATCAAACTAAATTTTGGTCAAAAGTGTGTCTGATTATGCATGAACGCTCCTCAATGATGAATAACTTTTATACAAAGAATTCAAATAAATTTTACCTCAAAGTAGCCCTTGGAAATTGTGATTATGTCTTAGCTTGTTCCTTAAATTTTAATAAGAATTTTGTTGGTTATGAGATGACATATTTGAATGAAATGACAAATGTCAAAATAATAAAACGAATACTTTTAAGTGAATGAAATATGTTTATTTCCAACAAGCAAGCAAAATTTTATAAAAATTGTTCAAAGTGTCCACCACCTTGTTCGAAACATTTCTCACATCTTCTTCTAATGGAGGAAAAAACGTTTTGTAATATCGCATTGTCAATTTCATTAATTCTTTCAGCAATTCTGATTTGAAGGTCTGCAAGATCAGGTATCTGTACTCGATAAATTGAGTTCTTTAAGAATGGCCATAAAAAGAAATCACATGGGGTAATGTCACAAGATCTTGGTGGAAATTCATGTTCAGTGTTTAAACTTATCAACCGATTTTGAAAAAATTGCTGCAGCATATTAATTGTTTCACCTGCTGTGTGTGCTCTAGCTCCGTCTTGTTGAAAGTAACCCTGTGTTATTTCTTCATCGTCAAGCTGTTCGATAAATGGCATAATAATTTCTTGTCGATACCTTTCTCCTGTTAAGGTTCCGTTAAAAAAAATAGGGCCAATAATTCTCCTTCGACTAATCGCACACCATACACCAATTTTCTGCGGATGAAGTGCGGTTTCAACAAAAAAATTATGTGGTTTCTCATTAGTCCACATCCTCATATTTTGTGAGTTAACATATCCATTCAGATAAAACCATGACTCATCAGAAAAAAAGGTTTTGTCAAGAAGGTCATTATCAAAATTATTTAAGAACCACTGACTAAACGTTATTCTTCTGGGATAGTCGATTTCCTTGATTTCTTGATAACAGGTCATGTGATATGGAAATAAATGTAAGTCCTTTTTCAAAATTGTATGACATGTGCCAATTGATACACCCACTTGTTGTGATAATGCTCGTGCGGAAGTTTTTGGTGCATTATTTATAATTTCTCTTACATTATTAACTAGCTCTTCTGTGCGCTTTTTCGCCCGACCTGCGCCTTCTTTCTGTTTAACACTCCCTGTTTCTCCGAAAACCATAACGGAATGTGTCACTGTGTGCCGAAAACTGTCATAATCAAAGATGAAGTTAGGGAACTCATTTCTAAATTCTTCTAAACAATCTTGAAGAGAATACTGCCATTGTCCGTCAAACTTACGTCCGTTTCGAAAATAAGATTCTAGCATGAACGATTTGTGTTGTATAGTAAAAACCATGTTAAATCAATTTTAAATTACAAAGCTATTTTTGTCAACTATGCATCTGTCAAATTGACAACTAATGCAAATTTAAATTATTAATAATCATACGTTTTTAAAGGAATGGCCTACTAGAGGCAAAGCTTATTTGAACGCTTTTTATAATTGTAAGAATACTACGCTGAGTAAAGCTTTGAATCTAAACTGACATTTAATTCGTGTCAAATAAACCTTCATTTAATTAATGTTAACAAAAATGGAACCTATCAAAAATAGTGGTTCTTAATTGTGACAATTCCTTATCTAAATAAAATATAAAAAACTGTATATATGGTATGAGACACGCAGTATATTAAAGCGCGAAATAAATGTTCGCCAATACTAGATAATATTGCTCATAATTAGTGATTTAGAATTTACACTGTTTATATAGCACCAATACACCAAAGCTACTACTAATAACAAATGTTGTTAATAGTAGGTCGTTCCGTTTTTACAGGTAAAATTAATAAAAATTGTATCAGTTCGAAACGCTGGGAAATACTGAAAATATAATATGTATATGTAACACAATTTCAATAATACTAAGCTACTGAACTATTGCAAAATGTATTTTTTTCTTGAGAGCCCGGAAATGGCACTGTGAAGCTAGTAATCTAACGGTGCATCTTTATCACAAAGACATAACATAATGTAATGCAACACGAAACTGCTCGGTGTATTTGATTTTAAACAAAAATGTGTTTATACTCATATACTTAATATATGTATTTTTATGACCTTTTTTAACTTATCTTATTATTAAATGACAACACATATCGTTGGCTTAATAAGAAAATGGCCTAACTCCATTTCATGAAATTTTACAGGAGAGCTAAAAACCGTTTAATTTTGTGGATTTCTCTTACCTATGTGTGTGTTATTTTGTTCAGATACTTATTTTGACACAGTTTTTAGAAGTGTATAAATAAATAAAAAAAAAAATTTTGAAAAAAATAATGGAGTTAGGCATATTTCCTCATAATTTTTAGATTTTTATGGCAGTTAGGCAAATTGTTAACCTACCTGATGAAAAGTTTAACTAATAATAAAAACTTATTTTTGTTTTATAATTTATCGCAATTGGTACAGGTTTTAACTGAAAATAATCTGAAATAATATTATTTATAGTAATATACAGGGTGTATTTGAAATAAAAGTAAAAAATATTGAGACTGGTAAGATGCAAGTATGGCTCACATAATCTTAATATAATGCGGATTTAGGCAGTTTTCTGGCGCTTTTTTACTGACGTAAGTTAGGCAGATTTCTGTTTCGTCATTTATGAGCGTACGCAATTTATTTTGATATAGGTAGTTTTCTGAATCGATAGCCACTCATATTAGGATACCGATGGCACTAAAACCCTAATTTTACTAAAAGTGGAGTTAGGCAATTTTCTTATTAAGCCGACGATATGCTATTTTACAAAAAGATCCCACAAACAAAATGCAAAGTGAAAATAATCAACTAATTAGAAGTTGGTTAAATAATAATTATATAGAAGAGTCGGTTTCAAAAAAGTTAAAAATATATAACGCTATAACCCCGCAAATTTACGGTAGGTATACCTAAAGTTCATAAACCTAATATTCCTTTAGGGCCCGTTGTAAATTGTATGCAATCACCTACATACAATTTATCAAAATTCTTATCCAAAATTGTTAGTAATATTGTAGGAAATTCAGAGAATAGTATAAAAAATTCGTGGGGAGGATCTTGAGCAAGATTCTTTGAGTAAACTAAATTATGTTGAATTTTACAAACGGTATGTAGATGATTGCATATGTTGCATACCGTTAGGTAAAATTGAACATGTTATACACACATTTAATTCCTATCATGACAGATTAAAATTTACGTTTGAAAAAGAAAATCAAAATTCTATAAATTTTTTAAATGTTAAAATAATACATAATAACACGAACATAAAAACCAATTGGTACATAAAAGACACTAGTAGAAACAGACACCTAAACTACTATTCAAATATTCCGCAAATTTTAAAAAAAGCGTAATTATTAGTTTAGTTGACCAAGCTATTAAATTAGTACATCCTGATTTTAGGAAAGAGAATTTAAGCAAAGTTAGATCAATTTTAGACAAAAATAGTTATCCAAAAGAATTTTACGAGAAAATAATAAAAAAAACGAATACATAAAATATACAACACAGGCAATAAACAAAATAGTAAAATATATCACACAATTCCATACATTAACGACTTAAGTGACAAAATTAAATACGAATTTAAAATATCAGATATATTATATTATTACATTTACACCATACAATAACAGACAGTTATTTACAATTTTAAAAACTAAGATTAAAAAAGATAATCAAAGTAATGTCGTATATAAATTAGAATGCAAAGCCTGTAATAAATGTTACATAGGGCAAACTAGACAGTATCTAAAAAAACGACTGTATAATCATCAATACACTGTAACGCATAACATAACCGCGGAAACTGCTTTGTCTAAGCATTCTAAAGAATTACGACATAACTTTGATTTTGATAATGTTAGGATTTAAAAAAAAGAAAATAGTTATAAAAAGATTTAATATATGAAATGATATACATTAAAAAAGAAAATAACGCGGTCAATTTTAGAACAGATATAGAAAATTTAAATATTATTTATAATAATTTAATCACCTAATCACGCGTGAATTTTATAAAATTAAGCTCTTGACTAGGTTTTTTTTGCCATGTTTTTCCCTAGTCCTTGAACAGAATTGTTAGAGCTTGACAAAAAAATACATTGATATAAGGAGCATTGGTGTTATGATTATAAATTTACATGTCAAAATATCTTAAATTGTCCACTATATTGTAAACATAATCCTATATATCACTGAATTTCTTTGACTGTAGATAATTATGTTGATGGGCATGGCTAGTTATTCATTTATAATTTGACACGAAATAAATGTCAATTTTATTCCACTGACGAAGTTGTTACGAAAACCAGATTATACATAATATATATTGTAAAGGTTTTGGTATAAATTTGACTTTTGTTCGAATTGCAGTGTTATCATTGACCTAAAAAGTGAAAAAAATATCTGGATAATAAGATATACTCATATACTGACATACGTACACGTAAATGAATGTACATATGTGCACGAAAGCATGAAGTATTGTGATTAATACACGTATGTATGTACTTCCTAAATTATAATCTCTGTAATATATACTTTTACGTATACATTGCAGTTTAAGCAGAAAAAATAGCCCTACGAAGTTCAACCTTTTATTGACATACAAGCATATACGAGTGGAAATAGGGGAATAAGTGTTATATAGGGGAGAATAGACACAGGATAAAGTGTAATAAATTACAGCCTGGAACTGAGAGGTGAATATATCTCATACTTGTCGAGTGTCAAGTGTGCAGTGTTCCAGAGAGAAAGATATAAATTAATATCATATGAAAATAAATAGTAGAGTAAGAGGTCTCTTGAAAATTGCTTGTTTATAATTGAAAATTCGTGAGAAAATATTTTGTCCTAATTTGTAAAATATATATGGTAGTTTGGTCTGCCCATACAGTAGAAATATTAACTATTAGCTGAACATCTGTAGTAAATAAGAATTGACAGGTTATAATACTGCACAATAGCAAAAATGCATTCTAAATTTACAAAAAAAAATAAAAAAAAAATTATAGCTTGTTATCAGAATCACTTCACATCTTATTGAATTACTTATAACTTATAATACATGCTTATACTCGCTGCAGATAGTATTAGTTGGCAAGCCTGTGAGTGGCGCCACACGATGTCATGTGACATGCAGTATGACAGTTTGTAGTTGTAGTTGTATTGTAAAAGCATGTAAAAGTAATCAATAAACACATTCAAATACATAATAACAAAGTATTAATTAACACTCACCTATTTTCAATTCTCTATCTTAATCCCCTGTCTTCGAAAACCTGCTTTAACTAAATACTAATTTTGATATTTATAAAAAGATAATGTAGTAAAACGTCTTATACAGAGTCCGGCAAAATGTATTACCCATTTTATTTCACTATAATACAAAAACTAATTAGTTTTTGTATTATAGTGAAATAAAATGGGGATTATTTTGAATTAAAATCCATTTTAAAAGAACAGGAGACGTTGGAAATTTTATTAGAATTGTTGACAGTTGTCAAAATGGAGCGTTGATCTACACCCTATCGTGTCTTTTGTGTTGAGAAATTTGTTCAATTTGCTTCAGTGATCATTGTTGTCCGTCGCTGCTCTCAGTCTCAGCGTAAGACTATTTTGGTATGGTGCAATAAATGGAGGCAACTGAGATCTATCTCAGACGAAACAGCAACTGGCAGACCAAGATCAGCCTGCATTGAATATATCGAAGAAAGGGTAAGAAATGCAATTCTTGGTAGACATGCATCTGTTCTTGGTTTGAGTGATCGAAGTACGAGAAGAATTCTAAAACGCATGAATTCTCATCGATATAAGATCGCAATTACTGAGGAATTCAATGATCAACATAAGATTAACTCACTTCCATTTTGTCGTTTCATAAACGCCGACCTAAATAAGCAAAATTACCGTTACTGGGCACAAGAGAATTAATATGAAATTCATCAGTGACCTTTATATTACCCTAAAGTATCTGTATGGTGTGCCATTGCATACTCCAGAATAATCGGGCCATTCTTTTTTGAAGAGAATTGTCAAACGGTAACAATTAATGCTGCGCTGTTCAAATGCTACATAGATTCTTTTTACCTTACATTTACAGAAGGAATGGGACATTACTAGTTTCGGCAAGACGAGGCAACAAGTCATTCGGCGAGAATAAGCATGGACACTTTAAGAAAATCCTCTCCAAACAGACGCATTTCCAGCAATGGTACGACTCCATGGCCAGCATGGGGGTACTTAAAACTCAAAGTGTTTGTGAATATAGCCAGAACTTTAAGATAATTGAATATAAACATTAGAAATGAAAATAATGCTAACTCACGCCATGTTCTCAAAGATGTTATGCAAAAATTTGCTAGACAATTAGAAGAATGCAAAAATAATGACCGTCATTTACGAAACACTATTTTTATATCATAAAAAATTCTCATCTTTCTAGTTATAGAAATACATAATTCGTTTTATTGGTAAAATAAATATAAGCGATCTTAAATTTAGGGATAACAATATTTACATTGCAAAGCCTACTTAAGAAAAAACAGATTTCAAACAAATTTTGGTTGTTGGTTTAGCAAAATGGAGTGTCTACTAAATGTCTACTAAAATTTCAGTTTAGAAGTAGATACATTGTTTACACACATGCGATTTTTTGTGAAAATTATTTAGTAGAAACTAATTTTCCAATAGTTTCAACAAATCCCAAATTTGCGGGTATGAGAACGTCTATTGATTGGTATTAAACAATGTAAAAGGTTTCGAAGTGTCTATTATGAGAACTTATGCGTTTTGGCCGCATCATGATAGTGTAAATATATACAAACAAAAATAAAATAAAAGTATGTACAAAATGAAATAAATGAAAAAATAAGCTACATACTCGGATTAAACAATGTATGTATTTACGTTCTCAAAATATACATATGTTCGTCCAGCGAAATTATCATTTACAAACATATTACACATAATACCAAACTACACTAAACAATGTATCCTACAAATTGGCACCTACCTCGTAATTCCCACCTTTGGGCATGACGCAATCTGTTTTTGGATACCATGCCATTGTATCTGTAGCCGCAATTGCTACCTAATATTAATATACATTAAAACTATTTAAAAGTATACTTACTGCCAATTAAACCATGGAATTGTTTTACTACATATAACTTCTAAAACGTAAAACTACACTATTATATGTATGTATATACAGTTAGATTATAAACTATGAAATAAAATTCATAAAATTAAAATTATTATTTTCATTAAAATGTTAGAACACGTATAGTGTCCTATTTAATGAGTAGGTTTTGTGAACTGAGTATAGTTGCAGAGGCTTCCTAAGCAGTATTGCTTGTCATCAAGGATACCCAGTGCAGCTTTTGCCGTGTAAATTGTTCGTATAAATGGGTTTCCATGTTTTACAACATTCCCTCGTTGTAAATAATATCATAATAACTGTTGTAGTCCAACAAAAAGAGTAATGCAGTGAAACGTTGTTAAGAGCTTATACCATTCGTTTTGAAAAAGTATACAAATATACAAATAAAAAAATAGAAACTAAAAACGGAGGAAGCATATTCTCGAGGAATTTGTATTAATATGTAGTTATTTTACTTTAATTGTTGTAATATGGAATGTTAACTATCCACCGTTAAGTGCTGTTTCCTTGATTATTTTCGAAAACATGTAATAAATGAAGTAGCTAGAAATTTTAACTAATTTGTGCCTACGTATATAATAATGTATTTTTTTCTTAAACGCTATAGCTTTTGCAACGTAACCTTCTCTTATTTGCTAACATGATTACTAAATAATATCCTTTTCGATATTATTTACTTTTAGTTTTATTATGTAGTTAATACTATATTACTATATTATATTTAAATGTTAATATAAACCAGTTATGAACCACAGGTACAATATACATATGTATGCAGTACAAAAACAGAATAGCTTGAAAATAATATGCGTATTATCAAAGTACATTTGCTTTTACTATACAAATAGCAATAAAATTACTTTAATATTTAATTCTCTTTTAGAAATATGTAATAAGTAATATTGGCGCGATCATTACCTACCCAAGCTGAATACTTAATTTACTTACTACCCAGAATTCAGATTATAATTATTTGGTCATTATATGTAGGTACTTATCCCATACGGAGTCAATTAGGAGATTTATTTTTCTTTACAATAATAGGCCGGCCGTTAGTTGACTAATAAACTTAATTGAAAACTTTGTAGTAGTTTGGTTGAAACTTTGGTATATTCCGAAACCTTTATAATATAGTGGAATAAAATTCTACTGACGAAGTTGTAACAAAAACTAAATTATATTGTAAAGGTTTTGGAATAAATTTGATCTTTATTCGAATTAGAGTGTGGTAATTGACCTAGAATTGGAAAAAATATCAGGAAAATAAAAGAAGGTAAACTCCCCAACACAATAATGGTAATATATGAAGTCTCATCTCCCGAGCTCAATTTCGTATAATACAGCAGTAACGAGAATAATATTTTTCAATCGCATTCCAACCCTGTTGTTCGAGCGCAACACATAAATGGATGGTCAAGACAGGCAGAAGGTTCAGTGGTTCAGTCATTCACAGGCATTCGTTGCCTTATGTGTACATGATAGCAAGTTATAAGAATACTCAGTACATGGACATGATTTTAATCTACGGAAAAACAGAATAAAATCTTATACTGCACCCGATATGGTATTACGTACCGAAAATCCAACATCACACAGTTGATTTTCCTCGACGGGTTGCCTTTTGTAAAAGGTTTCGTCAAACTGAAACTCGTTTTCCAAATCTTCGATCCGTAATCCTGTTTACCGATGAATGCTGCTTCACAAATAATGGTGTGTTGAATTACCACAGTTCATCCCAACATAGGACAATAATAAATGTATGCCTTGGGCGATTATATATTTGGGCCACATGTACTTCTCGAAAAATTAAATGCGGTGGGTCATTTAAATTTTCTGAAAATACGTTGTCCGATTACTTGGATGATGGAAGATTCAAGTTTTTAGTTTTAAGTGATTAAAATAACATTTGCTCATAGAAAATAACATTTACTGAACTTCAAATACAATAATATATAAACTATAAGTAACAATACAGTATGATATGGCTACTTACACATACATAAATGACATACATACTTATACAAAGAATTCAAATAAATTTTACCTCAAAGTAGCCCTTGGAAATTATGATTATGTCTTAGCTTGTTACTTAAATTTTAATAGGAATTTTGTTGGTTATGAGATGAGATATTTGAATGAAATGACAAATGTCAAAATAATAAAACGAACATTTTTAAGTGAATGAAATATGTTTATATCCAACAAACAAGCAAAATTTTATAAAAATTGTTCAAAG
>SMLS01019020.1:0-13769 GCA_004785975.1 Popillia japonica | reverse complement strand
TACAATTCCACAATGCTAGACAAAGATTGTATGAAGTTAGGAATTGTCTGCCAGTGCAAAAACGCTTCTGAACACTTTAAAAAGTTTATTCATTGCTAAATGTATATATTATTGAAGTACAGATATTAGTTAATAACAATGCCGAGAGATAAGCTGCTAACCGAGGATGAACAAACAAAAATAAATTCTTATAAAGAGATGGGGTGTTCGAACCGAGCAATAGCCAAGAAATTGGGGCGAGCCCATCAGCTCATCAATAATTTTATAAGTTTAGGTAATTCCTACCGCAAATATTGTCCGAACGAAACTAATCAAAAACTTACGCTAAAACAGCACTCATCGATATTTCAGTTAGCCTCTTCTGGTGATGTAACCGTACAGCAAATCAAATGTGATTTAAATTTGCCAGGAACTAAGAGACGTTTGCAATAAATTTTATCCGGTAGTAAACGCTTTAGATTACAGAAAAATGTATCAAAACCACCCTTAAAGAAGATTCACAAACAAGCAAGGCAGACATTTGCACAAAACATATGAGCTGGAATAATGAATGGAAGAACGTCATATTTTCCGACAAAAAGAAGTTTAATTTGGACGGATCTGATGGCCTTAAATACTATTGGCACGATTTGCTTAAGAATACTGAAGTTGCCATGAGTAGAAGTTTTGGTAGCGGTAGTGCAATGGTTTGGGCGGCTTTATCCATAACAATAAAATTCCTATATGTTTTATTTCAACACGAATGAATTCTGAGTCTTATATAGAACTTCTAGAAACGATTTAATAGATTTTGGTGAACAAATGTCGTTGCAAGACTAGACATTTCAGCAAGACAACTCAACTATCCATTTTCCATACAATCCAAGGAGCGGTTTCAACAAAAAGAAATCAAATTAATGGAATGGCTGCTCCCTCACTCGACTTGAACCCTATTGAAAATCTTTGGGAAATATTGGCTAGGGAGGTATATGCCAATAATCACCAATACGAAAACATTAAAGAACTGAAATCTGCGGTAACGAGATGTTGGAATGAGATTCCTACTTTAACATTGACGAAGTTAATAGACAGTATGAAGACCTGGATTTTTAAAATTCTTTTGAATAACGGATCCAACACTCATTACTGAGTTTATCGAAAATTTAAAAATTATGTTTTTAGATTGATTAACTATGTTTCTGTAAGTGTACCTATAGATGTTTCACTGTTGTAATAATTATTATAAATTCTTTCTGTAAAAACTGTAATATACTTTTTCATTGTTATTTTCACTTCTGTTAGCCGGGCACTTCTCTTAAGCGGACATTTTGCCCAGTCCCGAATGTATAAGTAGGGAATTCCTAATAAATTGGTTTCTCTTATGCGAACACTCCCTTGAACGGCCACGGACAGTTATTCAGCTGCTTTTTGACCAGAAAGTTTCCATTAAACGGACGCGAGAATCGAGACGTAATAACTGGTGATGTCTAATGTCTGGTAAATCCCTCGCCTTCGTCGATGGTTTTTGAACAGTATGTTCAAATACTGTTCAAAACTTGGTAGCGACATTTAATACTAAAACATATTTTATTTCAATTTGAGAGTTCTGATTCGATTCATAATTTAACAAATTCTATTAGCGTGTTAGATGCGATTTATTGTTGTGTGTCCTGTTTCAAGAAAACAGGATTTCGAGAAGTAAATGACGAGAAAGTGATCAATTTGATCCTGAAGATAAAATTCCTTTATCCAAATTGGTTCAAATGTCTACGCTAATGAGAGAAATAGATAATAGCGATTTACATGAATTTATAGATATTGACGCCAATTTGGATACAGAAGACGGTAATCCAGATAATATTTTGCTCGATAATTTTCAAAACGAGAGCCAAAATAGCGATGATGCAGAACATGAAACAGAAATTCCTAAAATTGATGATTATGAGAAAAGAATAGTATCGTATAGTTTACTGGAATAAAAAAAAACTAAAACAATTTTGTTCTGAAAAAACGATCTACAAGCGTTTGGTATGCTTAGTGAGTTATCATTATATTTTGAAGCAAAATTGGCGTGTAATACACTCAAGCAAACTACCATTCTAGACTAGTTTATAAAGTAGTACATATCAATGTACACATAGTCGTTTCGTTTTTATTTAGGGAATAAAGTTATATTTATATACTCGTACACTGTCTTTAAATAAAAGTTTAGCTTCTTTTTAGCTTTTTAGTTTTTACTAAATTTGTTCTGTCTTCTAATAAACGGACACTTCTCTTAACCGGGCAATATTGTCGGAACGCACGATGTCCGCCTATGGAAAGTTTCACTGTATTTCGTCTGAACTATAGAAATTTATCTCAGTAATGGATTAGTTATCCTTGACATTAAATTTTCAAAGAATATACTGGCATTAATTATTATTATAAAATGTCACACATGCCTTTGTGCACAACAGAACAAGACAGTACACAGCATACGTTGTTCCAGGTTTTATTGCCCAGTACTGTGCACTTGCTTACCACAAAAACGACGTTACTTAGATTAGCTGTATGTGGTAAGAACTTTGCTATATATGTATATTAGTAGGTATTTGTGACGCATTAAATTTTTAATGTCTATCTCCCATTAACATAAATTGAAAGAATGTATTTTACAACACGTTTTATTGATGTTCTTCAAAGAGCTTATCTAATGATGTTGCGTGGATAATTGCGTAAGTAATTTCATAAAATTTCATTCGTTTGCTTTGTGATGAGTCACCTAACTGAACCTACTTTTATCCTAAATTTTTTTCCTCTCCCCATTTTCTTTAATTCTGATGAGGGCATTTATATTCAACTCGAAACGGCCTAGTTGCCCTTTGTATGTAGTTAACAAGTGGTAAATATTTTAAAATGATATTTTATTTGGATATTCTGTGATTCATTGTCACTATTGTACTGATACTGATAGCGTCAGTGTACAATAATTAAATAATTTGTATAGCGGATGAGAATATAGACGCTAGATATGCCGCTTCCTAGTAATAACATCTGCATACATAAATATTTATGTTTTGTATATAAATTTAGATTTTGTGTAACTTGCGACTCAATTCCATGTGTGGCATTACTGGAAAATGTTATGTTATATATATATACTGCAATTAATAAATATGCTTCATGGCAAAAATCTTGAGGGTTAGGTTGGTAATTGGACTTCTGGCTTTAGGAGAGCCAGTAGCCAGGCTGTGGGGTTCGAAAGCTGGCTTCAGCATTGTGGCGTTTCACGCAGGGGTGACTTGTTTGATCAAAAACCATTGGTGTGTGGGAAACAGGTAACGATATCCGATAATATTGTAACAAAGTCTATAAAAACACATTTACACACAGAAATATACATAGCAAACCAGATAATTAAAAAAATACTAATCTTTACCTTTGTCTTGAGACATCTGAATGGAATGGGATGAATAATAGCGTTAGTCTCCTTTGTGAGATCCACGATATTGGTGCAATCACTTTTCTCAAATTTCTGCTATTCAGACTATTCTATCTGTCGCCATTGCGTCCATGAAGAGTGTATAAAAGGATGCCAACCAGTAATCTATAAACTTTATATAATCTAGTAATAATAATTTCTATTTCACATTGTTTTCGTTTAGATTTCTAATATATCTTATTTTTTGTTTCAGGTAAGTCAAACTACTGAATAATTACTGAGGATGAGTGAAATCAGCAATCTTTTTTAGTGAAATGGCCTATGGTATGTTCAGTTTATTAATTTTAGTTATAAAAATCTTGTATTGTAAAGTAAAAACTCTGCATGAGCTATATTTAAAATGGAGAACTTCGAGCTTTAATTTTATAGCCAAGCTTAATCAAAAATTAGTTATTATTACAAAAACCTATCTCTTCCCGGAAGAAAAAGACAATGACGACGCATATAATGTTAGAACGTTAATTGGATGATCTCGTAAAAAAAACTTAATGAACAATGAAACATCCTACTCACCAAATTAAAAATTATATTCGCCTTTAATTAAACATAAAGATTATATTCATATAGAATAAATTATTTTCGGTACTCTAATCTTTTTTTAATTAACATTCTATTCTTATTCTATACTAGCAAATAAAAGCTCATATTAATGAAAATAAATTACTACTTATGCATGAAAATGGAAATTGCAAATCTCATTTACGTCCAAAGAATACCAAAGGTACATGTTTATAGGCAACAGTGTGATAAGCCTAATGGTGTACATATGGCGGTCAAATACATATATGTAGTAGACAGCGGTGAATTCTTTAGATGTAAATTTAATAATGTCGTTAACGTACCAGACTGCAGTTGTGGTTCCCTACAGATAAATATAAAATTCGAGAGGTTAGGGCATTTAGGCTGTAACATATGTATATGCAAAATAACAATAATATTTGATTTATATTTAACAAATATTTATTATTTTATTAATAAAATGAAAATTAAAAAAAACGACAATAGGTATTTGTGGATTAAATTATTGCATCTTCAACATTCAACACAGGTATTTTGTAGCAATATGATAAATAAGATGTACAGTGCGCCACTAGTTGCAAGCTTCTACGAAAGCTTTGACATCTACACTTGTTTGCTACTAGATTAGATTAGATTAGGGGTGGCCGTACGGGCCTCTTTCACCGCGACCTTCCCGGTCTATTGTGATCCCCAGTAATCCCAGAAGGCGCCCTCTAACTTTGCCCTCTTTATGAGGCTTAACGTCCTTGAGAGCGGCTCCTGTATGTAGGTCTGTGCTGTGGAATATTCTGTGCCCAAAGTAAGAAACCTTGTCCTTGCCAGGCCTACGCAGTGGCACAGGATGTGGACCGGGGTTTCTTCGTCTTCCCTGCAGAATCTGCACATGGCGTCCTCCGCTAAGCCTATGTTGTACATATTGTGATGGTATCACATTGCCACAAGCTCAGACACCAAACTCACATTCAAAATCTCAAATAAAAGGATACAATACCAGTTATGATGACATTCACCGTTTCTCAAAGGCGATTTATAAATAAATCGTTGCACCAAATTTTTAAATTTTCTTTATAAAATAAGATAAAAAACTTGCCTTGGCATAATTTTACGCCGGTAATTAAAGTTCCTGTTAGTAAATGCCAGAGATAAGGAAAATCACTCGACAAATGTCAAAATGTCGATTTCAAACTCTGATTACGATCTAAAAATAAAATAATCAGTAACATAATTCAGCAGAAAGAGTCACTATTGTAATATTCTAATTCATGAAATACATTGTTATAAAAAGATTGTTAAAAGAAATAAGGGTTCATAAAAATTTCACTTTGACGTAAGCCATAAAACTCACAAAACGTAATTTCTTGAAAAAACACCGAATGACAGTTGTATTAGGTATGAAAAGAAAGGTAATAACATCAGCAAGAACGTCCCAACATCAATTTCCAACGAAAAGGCCAATTTTCAAAAGAATTTCCCATTGCATCTTACAACATCCGAAACAAGACGAAGCATTTCCAATTGACAAAAATTCTCCAGTAGATATTTTGGAATATGGACAACACGAATATCACCATCATTTGAAGATCCAAAAAGAGAATAAAAAGTTAATTTTGGGAATTTGAAGTTGCAAAACGTTTCACATTTGTTTATTTTCACGACGCCACTCATCAGCCAATGAGAGCACCGGATTTGCGAAAAAACTTGAAGAATGCATTAACAAATTCGCATCATTCTCGTATTAGCCTTCAAAGGAGACACCACGTACGAATTTGCTCCTAAAATACATAAAAATTAGTAAACAAGCGAATACCAGTGACAGTTGAGGTTAACATAACCTGAACAGAAGTTTAAGTGACAAATAAACATCACAGTGAATTACCATCGAGAAAGCCACAAAACAAGCCCGATTATTCCTTAATTGCGAGAAAAAAATAACCATCACCATCCAAGGGAGCGAACAGCTGGGTGACCGATCTAGAACACACCTGACATTCCACAGTTTACCTGTCGGACCGTACCTACCGGAGAGACGAGAACGACGCCATCTAGCTATATCGAGGGGAATCGTCAGAGAATTTCAGCAAAATTTAAAATAAATTAAAAAGAAAAACAAAGGTTAGTTATTAAGGAACATTCTTACTTGTGAGCTGAATTAAATTATTGAGATTGTCCGGCTATAATACTTTTCTTTCGCATTTATATTAAATCTAATTTGAAAAAAAATAACAATTAACTCATGTATAGTCCGGCAGAGCGCGCCATCCAGTTATTTGATCAAATCAACCTCAGTTCATAATTAATACGAACCATTATTCCTTATAGAGAAAAAGTTTATGTAACCCCCGTTAAATTTAGTTTTTTTTTGAATTGAATGAATTTAACTATTATTAATAAAAGGCATTCATCTTTTATTTACCTATTTTCATGTGTGTAGAAATTTAAATAAAGTATAAGTTGTTATCTACGACACGGATTTTTATTGAGTAAATGCGAGAACTTCGAGACGTAAGCGAACCTTCCCCCCTGAGAGATATTCAAAACACCAACCGGAACATCAAACCAGAGTCTCATGCTAAATAAAGAATTTAATTGTAAAGTAAGTAACTATTGTATACAATTAACACCGCCACGAGGAGCTATTATAAATTGACCCACCAACGTGGGCTATTACAATATGCCTATTCAGTCTACAGTGACCTGTCAACAGACCTACTAACAATTTGACAGTTTTCCTGTCTTTATCTAGCAGGTCTCTAGTGAATTCAGGCTTCTGTTCTTCTAGGAATTCCTTTGCCTGTTTGCTACTAACTTTTATCAGTGTGAGTATAGTTATAAGCACTGGGTGTTTTCAAATTTGGTATAAACTTCTGCACATTAATACTCATGACAGACATTCCAAGCAGATTGAATGTTCCAAACTTAAATCTGATTTTGTCCTGGCAAAATCTGCTCAAAACTCTGGATTATTGACAAAAAAGAACAGTTCTGATAAGTTTTGGCTCGTTCAAAGTACAGAGATGAGCATTTTTTCTTGAAGTCATCAATATAAAGATGTCCTTTGGCATTTTGACGCACAGGATGTGCATTAATTTTATAAATATGTATTCATAAATTAGCAGGAAATAATTTTTCAGCAACTTTATCACACTTGAATCCACTTCTTGTCCATACATACATCTGCTGACGTTATTTTTAGTGCCTCTTCAAGGTTATTCTTCCAGTTTTCAAGCTTTTTTTATCCAGTTTTCATACACGGTTGTCGTCAAACTTGGATACATGATAACTTAAATATCTTCCATATTCAAACAAATTGCCTGTACAGGACAGACTTTCTATTAGTAATGGTACCTATTTCATAACTATTAGTACGCCACAATTTTTTTTTATTTATAAATGGAAACATCTCTAACAGCATCTAGATTAAAATTGATTGGCATGATTCCATATCATTTTAGTCTTCTCAGCCTGATTGCACTCGAACAAAGAAGTCTACAAGCTTGTCGAGAGTTAATTCAGCAAGTTAGAGTTCGTCTAATTGATTAATAATCATAATCATGCTGGTAAGCCCAATCCAATAAGAGCTATATCTGATGATGATGTCATAGAAACCTAGTATAGAGCTCTGATCTTACAGCAGTTTTGATGCCGTCAGAAAAACGTGCATATGCCTATTCTGGTGTTCTGGTTTTCTAAATAGAAGTTTGGTGCCAACTTGTACGAGGAGATATTTTATTGGCTCTCATTCCAAATTGGTACCCACAACAATATTTATAATGTTTTGATTTTTTGGTAGTTTCTGATTAGCTTTCTGTTGCACCACAATACCAACTCAAAATCAAATTTAACTTGTACTGTTTTAAAGGGACCTGATGTGTTAGATCGGATTTTAACTCATTTTCATGGATCAAGTCTGGTTGGCAATTGCTTTAGTCTGGAAGATGGAGGAGATGCTGCTTCCGTCGATAAATTTGTCATCTAGGTCTGAGTTTCCTCAGATTTTAATGCTTGTTGGAGAAATCAGCCTACCCACGGGAAATGTCTACAAAATTTTTATTTGAAATTTTGCTAATAACACCTTCTTCCGAGGGGAACATCTGAAAGACTTTAATGCAATCCAACGCCAAATGCAGCGGCAGTAACACAAGAATGTTTTTCATGACTGCCACCAACTTTGTAATGCGTAAATAGGAAGTCCTTTAAAACTTACTAAGCAGATATGTAAGTATGTAGTATAACCATGGTGTATGTACAGCTTTGAATAAATCTTTAAGTCACCATAAAGAATGATAAACTAGTTTCTTATTGTTAGCGATAAAAATTCTCTGCTCAAGTGTGATCTCTTGGTAAGGACTTTGATTTTATATACTTCTTAACTTCTTTTTACTAATAAGATTTTTCTAGTAAGACTTATTTTTCTCTTGAAAATTATAAACAGTAATAAACTTAAATTAGAAACAAGTAGGAATAAGTGGATAATATAGAAATATCCACGTACTAACCATAATTACTATTGGGAGCCTATTGCTCAGTAGCTTACAGCAACGTCTTCCTTTAAAGGAAGAAGATGCACCTATCGAAATTCCGGAAAGCCTTTCCTGACAAATTCACGACGTACATATACGAAATTACACAGTCGCATACATTGCTTTATTCAATCAAAGTAAATACTAACAAAAGGACTAACGTCAGACCGCTGGGGACAAACTGCTTCAAAGCGGATTGTTAATCGCCAATAATGGAATAGAAGGGAAAATGCTAGTGGTGATTTCTCTTGGCATTTCCTTTTCTGCAAATCATACATGGTTACCGCATTCGCTTAGAGGAGTAACATATACATACATACATACATACTGGCCGTTATTACGTACGCATTGTACGTATGTATGTATGTATGTATGTACATACAACAGCGTGCATGGAGCTTTAGGTAGGTACGTTTGCAAGTTAGCCGTAATTTACATGCATTATGTTAGGTAGCAACTAGAAATAGGTACTGTAGGTATTCAACATTGAGAATGTCCGATGTAAGATATTGTTGTGCTGTTTTAATTTATTTGGTGGTCTTTGATGATGCTTGAGTATAATGTGTCCAACTATAGGAGGTAAATGCAACGTTTACTTATTTTTTCATTCCTATTGTATGGGCAACCACAATGTTTATTATGAAAACGATCTATTAAATGCAATGTACGTGAAATTGTATAAATTTATTTGAAAAAATTTGGACTAAAGAAGAGTGTATTGGAAGATATATTTGATATAGATAGATAATGGGGATGACGTTTATATTATCGGATATCGGCTTATCGGATCTCCTGGAACATTCTGTCGTGGAACTGTGCCTCATTTTGGGCTTCCCAACCCTTGCCATAAACTTCCCTACTGAGTAGTTCCCAAAATTCCTCAATGGGGCGTTCCTGGGGTACGCTGGGGAGGATTGTCTTCCTTATGTAAATACATAATCCATCTAATGTTCAGTTAACCAGTTCTGAGTGATTCTAGCATCATGGCATGAAGCCCTAACGGGCCAGAGTATTACATCATCATTTGGAAGATAAGTATTAATGAAATTTATCAATTTAGGCGGACATTTGCAAAAATAGACGTTTGCATCCACGGTTTGACCTTTAACTCCCCCAACGTAAGGTCCTAAGAGGCATGCTTGGAAAATAGCCCATCAGACCAAAATCTTGTCGACAAATTTAGCTTTGATTTAAATTTTACGCTATCAGGACTATTTGCAATATTGGACGTGTAAAAACCATGATTAGTCTTTATTTCCGAATTGGATAAAATAATAACTCTGTTGCCGCCTTAATGTTCGGGACTATCTGGGGATTCTCTCTAGTTGGGTTGTGGTGTATTTGGGACATGTCCTCCTTGTTCCATATTCTAATCCAATTTGGTCAAAATTCTGCCAAAAATCTTATGTGCAATTCCAAATCTTCGACACGTAGACGTCCCAATTCTGTATTGAGCAGATTAGATAACTCTGTTTATTTCATGTGGAGCCAAAACTGGAGGCCGTCCAGGTTTTCCTAAATTAATGCATGGCAAACCTTCTTCACATTTCTTAATTGTGCGGTAAATGGTTGACAGCCCAATATTCTGGTCTGGAAAAATGTTAACAATCTTGCGTTTAGGTACTCGTCAAACTTACTTATATACAGGTACCGGTGGCCTTCTATCACTTTCTTCACCCCATTTCCGATATTGCACGAGCTCGTGAAGTTACTGGGTGACTGTCGTGATATACTATGAGAAATCTGCAGTAACTTCTAAAATTACTTCGAGAATAACGGTTGCTTGCACCCAAAAATGCATAAAAGAGCTGTAGTTGAAGGAAACTATGAACGAGATATTTTGATATGTACTGTTGCACAAGAGCAACCCACTCAGTCCGCTACGCAAATTCCGAACAACTTAAATATTTCGGATAGAATCGTTAGTAGAATTCTAAAAAAGAATAAATATCGATCGATAAAATACAGAAAGCGAATGAAATATTTCCTAACGATAATTGGCGAATACTTCAAAAATATATTATTCACAGTCGAATCGTCCTTTCCATTGCACGGACGTCATAATCTATCTGTTGCTCGGTATAGGTTGAGAAGAAATAAAAATTTAACATACGATGCTCGCCTTCAATACCCTCAAAAGATCAATGTTTGAGCGGGACTGCTGGGTTGCTTGGACGGTCGTCCACCAAACAATGCTAGAATTGTAAAAAAGTATTTTGTGAAGAATTTTTGAGGATCGTTTACTGACCGGATGGAATTCCTTGCCCTCACCAGATTTGGCCCCAAACGATTTTTTTTCTCTGGAAGAGGGTTAAGCAAACGCTTTATTAATTTGAAGTAGATGTTCATCGATGTTTTTATGTCAGACTAGGTTTCTGTCCATATGCTGACGGTGATCGGTTTTAGCACTGACATAACTAATTTCATGTTGTCAATCTGTTATGGCTAAAATACGTTCTAAGAAGTTGTATTTTGCGTTACAAACCCAATTAAATCGTTACTTCTTAAATAAATTGCGAAGAAACATCTCTGAAATATGGATACTTACGTACTTGTTAACTTGCAAACTTTAAATAGCCGTTCAAGATGGATATGACGATGAAGTGGCTGATAAAGGAACACCCGCTCGGATCGTACGCCTCTATCTCCCAATTACAGCCTGGCAAATCTCGATTGAAACAGTGAGTCATCATGGCGCACGTAGGTGGAGCCAACTCGATGATCTCGTTATACTACCTGCCCAAATGTAAAGTTTTGCTAGAAATTCTTTATATGTCCGTTTACACAATGTCCGCTTAAATGACACGATTTTCCAGACATTTTGGCCGGCTCTATGTGTGTATGGGGTTCGTCTACCTTCCTTGCCACTACACCTCTAATTCGCCACCCTCATCGAACGTGCGAATTACAGAATTCTGTAGGATGACGTGCACTGCAAGACGTCATGTGTCTCACGATGACTGCATTGGATTTCCTTCTTTGCCTAATTACGTCAATTGACCCTTGCTTGACCCAACCCACTTGTGCTACTGCGCTGTTTCAATCAAGAAAACTATTTCAGACAAAGATGGTATCAATTATTTTTTTTATTCCAACGCGGACTGAAACTTACTTTCAAAATTTCTTTCACGAAATTCTTCCAACTGACTTGGCGTCTTCTTTAATAAGGGCGATATCACTCGCCATGCAACTAACTCACACTATGCGCAACATCACTGGATGCATTAACTACACTCCGACATGCTGGCTTCCAACAGTTAGCCATATTGAACCACCCCATATCAGAAGACAAGAGGCTCTGGTCCGCCAATACCGTACAATATTGACTAATCAACAACTACCGATTCATGAGGATATGGCGAAAGCAACCCCAAGACTTCAGGATGTTAAATGCCGATGTCTATCAGTTAGAATTGCAGTAGATCTTTGCACAGTTCAGGGTATCCCCACTTGATCTGACTTTCTTCCTCAAATATGGAAAACTGCCAATAGGATTCGAATCGGCCAAGCTAGATGTGCAAAAATGCTATAGAAGTGGGGCAATATTCTATAGACCATAGTGTCCAATACTGCGGTAATAGAGCATTTCCAGGTGAGGTGGCCGACTTTCTCTCCCTTACATCCTCTACGATTGATTGGATCAAGACCCTGGACCTGGCACTGTGATATCTGTACTTATTTTATTTTTGTTTGTTTCTTTATTTTTTTGCCATACGATAAATAAGAACAAATGCTCGCGATTTGAATGATTGATTGGTGATTTCAGAATTCATTTTTCAATCATTCCAATGGGCAAACGTCCAAACTGGTAGTGAGCAGAACTCATACATGCAAATTTATTTTCGTGGAATGAAAAGTTTAGATCAGTATCATCTGATAACTAGAATATTCAGGAGACTGATCATGTCCACATTCTTTTAGCTAAAGGAAGCTGTACCAATAGTGTCGGTAGCAAGCTCTGAAACAAGTTCAGGTATCATCCTCAATGGTATATAATTTTTTTATCGCATTTCCAATGGTAGAGAAAGTATGAGGTTGCAACTTTTATTGATATCATCACTAGTGAAATAGTAGTGAATAGTATTTTAAAATATGAGCAGGTACCTCAGGGGCCATAATAATGTTGATCTAATTGCTTAATATAAGAATGTTATGTAACCGCAGTACTAAAAATTTTAATGTACTTTTAATATTTACTTGTAACAACAGACATTTATTTTACACTTACTGGCAAGCGATTATTTTAAACATATACATTGCGAAAACAGCCTCCACTCGATTACTAACCATTATTTACCGATAGAAAACCTGGCAGTATAATTACACTGCATCCTGTACATTGCATCAAATTAAAGAACATTATCTCCAAACGAAAGACGCTGCAGTTACTTCTAACTAATTTGTAGTAAGAAATTCCTCTCCTGTACAAAATGTATACATTCCACGAAATTGACACGACAATACGCATATTTCCAATATTCGAGAGCCTTCATTGTGTCTAGTCATCTGGTTTCCAAAGCACGCAAACATCCTGTAACGTGCGGAGGACATGCAACGGTTATAGATACATCTTGCAGTCATCAATCCGGCGATATTGCGCGAATACGTGATCATGTGAATACGTTCTCGCATAGGAATCAAGCAACATCGATCTCTCCCCTATACCGCCATGAATTCGGAAAGTGTTGCAATAACTGTTTCTCTTATGTATTGGAGGTCATTGGATGGTAATGTTGTTTCTACTTATGTTTTTAACGCATTTAACGAGTTTGCCAATTTAATATCCAGCATTATTATCGTTATACATAATGACTTAACCTTGATGCATTATGAAATTCTGATTCGGAAATAATAACGTATGTATACTCAGTGACATTAGAAATGTAACACCCATAAGGAGTAATTTGTTGAACTTGACTTTTTGGAAAAAAAAATCGTACTTTTCTGCGAAAAGTGTTTATGAGAGCTGACAATCACATATTATTTATGTGATATCAGCAATACTGATGAGTTACATGAATCAAATGCCTTATAAAACGTAGCGCTTTGAGACAACGCTTGAGATCGTCTTGCAATTTAACACAGTCATTCATAGAAGATACTGCCATGTAAATTTTAAGATCATCTGCATATTCCAAGAACTCCGCATTATCGAAGCGACAACTGTCATTTATATAATAATAATAGTAATAATAATAGTATTTTATTACCCAACAGAAACCATTACAGGGTAACATAATAAACATTTTAATACATTATACACACATAAT
>SMLS01019014.1:0-12382 GCA_004785975.1 Popillia japonica | reverse complement strand
AAATAACTCCTAGGATTCTTAGAAAAACGCATTTGAAACAAGAGGTGCCAATAACTGGGGTGGGTGCCAACTACTGGGTGGTTTACCCTATCTGCTACCGTAAAAGTGTCACCTTCTAAATGAAAAACATCAGTATATTTCGCACAAATTTTTTCTATTGATAGTTTTTCCTTTTTCTTTAATGATTCTAGGTTTATTGATTCTAACATTGAGTCGACTCTGTTGACAGATGAGGCGTTTTTGCTAAACGAGTGAATTTTATAATTTGAAAGATTATCTACTTGTGGCGAAAAGTGCCTAATTGTAACGTCTTTGTCAATAGTATTGAGTAGCCTAACAGGTATTAAGTGTTTTTTAGGTTTTATTATTGTTTCTGCAGTATATGTATATACCTTCGCATACATTAGTGGGCATAACAACGCAGTCATTGTTTATATTTGTCCGTGTTTGTGTATGCTTGTGTAGCATAGGTGTTTTGATGAATGTTGTATCCTCTATAATTAGAAGACCTACTATTACCACCAAAATATCTACCACGACCTTGTCTGTGATATTGCTGATTAGGATAAAAAGTATTAGGTGTATGTGTATGTATGTGTATTTTCTGCTTGTCTTTGGTTTTTGTTAAAGAATTTTCCCTGACCATGCCTAACATTTTGCCTCTGGTACGAAAATTAAATAAATGTGCACTATTACTTGATTTATATATAGTTCCTTGGTCTTTTGCCCAATTAATTGCGTCTTTTAGACTATAGATATGTTTTGCCTTAGTTATATTTTTTAATTATGTGGCTCTTAGGCCATTTGCAAAACTATTTATTGCTACCTTCTCGTTTACTTTTGTTAAAATTTTTGCCGATGCTCTCTGTTGGATAAAACTGCTCCGATAGCATATTTAGAAGCATCCGTTCTCTGTTACTGGGTGAAAAATTTGGACATTGCAAAACTGGAGGTTCAGTTAACGCTTGTCTTAATGTATGGAATGCTTGTTGGCATTCTGAAGACCAATGAAAATGAGCGTTTTTTGGTGTTAGTTGATTTAATGGTGAGGCTATTGTCACGTATGGGGTTGCACGTGTGGGGGTGTAGCTTAGAGGTATTTAAATCTAGAAATCTATATGTAAACTACTTACTGCGAGAGGTACTATCTATTCACTTACATATATCACTTACAACCTAATGCCTTACCAGGTACCATCATACTAATGTCCGGTATCATCGTTCAATACGCCAGGCGCTGTCTAATATTGCTTAGCTCATGTCTACAGCGTTTCCGGACTATTGCTAAGATATACTAGATGTATGTGAATCTGAGGGTTTTAAGTGAGGTGGCTGGGATGTATTAGAAGTATATACATTACCGACGCGTTCCGTCTCTGATATCATATCTATCAACGAATCTAATTCCCCTAAATTTTGCGGATTACTAATGTTTATCATATGGCGGTAGTATGGTAATAACCCTGCTGTAATTCGTCTCATTACCTCACTTTCGGCCATTTGTGGATTAACCTCATCACATAAATCGATTACCCCATAATAATACTCTAGAAGAGACTCGTTTGGTTGTTGCTTCTTACTGACTAATCGAACCTGCAAATCATCTTCGTAATGCGGGTCTATAAATTTTGATTTGAACGCTTTAAGTGTTTCGTCCCAACCGGCATTAGGATTCAATTTAGCGAAGGTCCTAAACCAAACCGTCGCACTTCCTTGAAGAGAATTTACAAAGTAACATAACTGTAGCATGTCGTTCCTTGCACTAGCTTGAACCGTTACTCTATATTCTTTTAGAAATTGAACCGGATCATTTTTTGATGCGTCAAAATAAGGAGGACGGAAAAATTTTGGAGTAATAGGTTCACGAAATTCGTTGATGTGTGAAACCGTGTGGTCATTTGAGGTATCGCGCGAGAAAGTATGATTTAATCCGTGATGGGGGGCAAAATGTGGTTGAGAATTTATTGTGACTCTCCTCATGTTTGATGGTTCATGGGATATTGGCGATTCATACACATTAGTAGTTGTTGTTACGTTTGTAAGGCCATGTGATTGAAAATGTTTCTGAAGCGATACTTTAGGACGTGCTCCTAGACATTTGCTATTTTTCTGAGTTCGTGTGACCTCAGGTTCGAACATCCTTGATGTGTCGGCATGGTCGAATGGGATTTCTGTCCGTGCAAATCTATATGTAAACTACTTACTGCGGCAGGTACTATTTCTTCACTTACATATATCACTTACAACCTAATGCCTTACCAGCTACCATCATACTAATGTCCGGTATCATCGTTCAATACGCCAGGCGCTGTCTAATATTGCTTAGCTCATGTCTACAGCGTTTCCGGAGTATTGCTCGACGATTCCCTGACTCGTAATATTGCGTTAGTGGAACTTTCCGTGGCACTATCTCTGCAAAATTCGGAATAAACTTTCTATAATAATTTGCGAAAATGAATCTTTTAACCTCTGCTCCGTTTTTGGGTAGGGGATACTCTCTAATTGCTTCTATTTTACTTTTATCGAGCGATACACCATTTGGTGATATAACGTGACCTAGATACGGTCAGTGTCTGATCAGTGTCTTTACTGGATGATGAACCCATGTTGATGATTTCTTCCTGGACTTCCTTTTTTAATATTCACCATGTGTTAACATGGAACTGGCAAGGATGGCCATGTGATGCCTGGTCAGTGCCAGGGCCAGTACAGGATCGCTATGTGATAATCGGTGCAAAGGCACGATTGCCATGTGATAAAACGTCAGGTCCAATAAGGCAGCCAGGAAGTACGGCTAACAAAATATATTTGACACTTACATTCTAACATTACAGATAACTTCTTACAACTAAGAACAATGTTGTTCGGTACTATACTTAGAACTTTATATCTATTCTATCCTATATTACTAGCAATGAGTACATATATATACACATATGGTTTACGTTTGTTTATACCGAGAAGTATTGTTTAAAAACAAACAACCTAAACATGTTTGCTGTTGTTTATAAACAAACGTTTAAACAATAACAATTTTGTGTATTTGTACTTAGATACATAATATATCCGACAATGTCTTGACCTTTAATTAATAATCGTTTTCAAGGTGCGGTCCTTGCATTGATTTAAAAGTCGAAAGGGTAACCTCTCATAGACACGTTTTATTTATTACACATCACCGTTTCCTTGGGTCAAAGTCAATTGTGTGAATAAATATTCGATAGATCTTCCAAATTCCCCTACTGACTTATTACCTTGCTTACAGTTATGAAGCTCGACGGATAAAGCTGTTTCTGACATTTTTGGTAATAAATGTTTTTGCATATCCTATACCCGTAATCGTTCAATACGCCAATGACTTTTCAAATCGTAATTTTGCGGATTGATTAATACGTGTTTTGAACACAAAATTGATTAAAAAGGTCTTGCCATTTCCGTCTAACACCTCTGACTAAATCTTGATTGAATCAATAAGCTTGTACACTGTGTCTTCGGTGCCATCCAGTTGAGGCAACAAAGATCCAGCAGTTTTAAAAACAGATTTTTCCGTCATATTTGAGAATGTGTCTTGTTTATTTAGTGAATTAATTCTAAATTCTATGGTTTCGCGTATTTGACGTGTTATTGATTCTATCTGGCTTATACGTGCCTTAACATTTTTAATTATGTCTTATGTTTTTATTAATTTTGTTAAATTCATTTCTTAAATTCTGTAACTTATTCTCAAAAGATTTTACCTCTTCTAATCTTTGGATTAAAAGATTCTTATTAGAACGATGTGATTTATTATCTTTTCCGATGTTCGATTGCAATTTTTGTACTTGTTCATATAATGTTTCAAAATCATTTAACATGCCCTAACTTCTCTACAAATCTGTCATTAATGATATTTTAATACTAACTTACTGCGATTTGTTTTGTTTGGGCGAGAGTTCTTTTTTCTTCTAAACCTTGTTGAGGGATTCTCTGCTGCTGGCGATGGTTCTTGCAATTTTTCTGTCTATTTTTCTGATGGGGACGCGCCACACGAACCAGCCAATTACCATCACTCCGAGGGAGATTCCAACCACTTCTTTGAAGTCGTATTTACTCCTCATTGGTTGACGATTATTTCTTCCTTCGTATTCGATGCTCCCATTATTCTTCGTATATTACCATAGTGTCTCCAGAGTTGGTAGGATCGCCATGTGATGTCTCCAGTGAGGGGGACTAGGTTCTGCTCTGGAGGGTGAGGTTGATCACCATTAATTTACAGTACTGGTAATTCATGTACTATGCTGGACAGCTTAACACGAACGCAGAGAAAGGAAAATAAGCCTTACCTACATCGTGCAGGCAAGTCCCTGAGGGGAAGCGGACGCGTAAATCTGCTTACCTGTGTTCCTGAGTTATTTGTCCCCGATTAGATCCGCCCTCGGTGTGCGTAAGGTTCACCCGCCTTCCTAAGCGTTCGTTTTAAGCTGTCCAGCATAGTACGTTTATTGAGTCTTACTGCCACTACAACACTAACTGTACTGTCTTCTATTGTATATCCTGTCCAATACTTATATCTACATATGAGGAGCTTGCGTGCAAAACCGGATATATCCATCTTTAGTAATTTTTCAGGAGATGGCAAAAACTTCTCATTCGTTGGCCCTTATGATTAGAGAAATGCAGTACCCTGGGGTTGGCTCTCTTCAATATAGTGGTTTAAATCTCTAATTTTGGTTTTGCTACTTCCAATGGTTTTGGAGAAATTTTGAAAAATAATTTGGGTATATCCGCTTTTGTTTCAAAAGTGGTATAAATGTTGAGAGAAATGGTACAAAATGTGCCCAAAAATGTTTTATTCATTACCATAATATATGAAACTAAAGAATAAAAAAATTCACAAAAAAAAACAAGAAAATTCTCACAAAAAGAAACACAAGAAAGTTAAATATGGACGGCTGGTTCCTCAAAGAGACAATCACACCGTTCTCCATTATTATCTTCATCTTCGCCAGCTTCCTCTGAGGTTGTTGTTAGCAAATTTTTGTACCACTCTAAATCAGCACGCGAATCCCACTCCTCGCCAAAATTTTCCTGCATCAGATGTCTAAGGCTCGCTTTTTTCTTTTCGGGCAGACAGTGTCTGAATCCAAGCTGTTGCAGTTTAAGATTGTTGTCACATTGTCCTTTTTTTTATTAATGTTTGTGCCGTACTCATGTTGCTTTGAAATCTGTAACATTCATAAGCTGTTACTTTTACATTGGCTTTCGCTTGACCCTTTTTCTCAAACTTCTTAATGAGTATCCTTTTAGTATTTGCAATGCCTTTTATTTTCTTATAGACCTTTTCGAATGCTTTTATATTATATAATTGCCAATCTTGGCCTAAAAGTTTTACATTTCCCACCTCAGAGTAAAACCGAACATATTCTTCTTTAGAAATTATCTCGGGGGTTTTCCTTAATAATCTCTCAACCCTGCCAAAACACCTATCTGCTGCCATAAAACTATGTCCGCGCACTGGAAATGTTACCATGATTTCGGATACATGATTCGGAGACTTATGTTTAAGCCAAAACATTAAAGCGTGTAGTATGTGGGAATTCTTGTTCTGGCCAGCACAGCCGTCACAAAACAATCGAATTTGACACACTCCATCATAATCTAACGATTGCAAGTAATCAAGTAAAGCTGAACCAATTTCGGTCGATCCACGGCCAGCTGTCTTCTGTCCATACGTAAAAATTGGGATTTCGCGAAGACATACCTACACAACAAAAAGCGTAGAGACTTATCTGATGTGCGTAAAATGCATCTCCTATAGGGGTACGCGGTAAAGGCTGGACCTGCTGAAGGTCGAAACAAAATGTTATGCTCCTCTCTGGTGTTTCTTTGGCGAGACTATAGAAAGCACTAGCTCGCTTTCTATGAACACGATATTCTAGTAAGAGTTGCATCTTCTTTTCTTCATTAGTTTCAATGTTGTACTGTTGTTTTAGTCTGTTACATTTTGAGCAAATATCCGAAGCCGGCGAAGAAAATCCAATATTAAATTCTCCGATAAAAATTTTTCTAAACATGAAATAGGACACGCATGATTCAGGCGAAGCCTGTTCGTTAAACATTTTGTGCAGTTTAGCAATTGATATAGTTGCACTTAAATAAATTCGCTTTGATTTTTTCCTATTGTAGTGACTTTCTCTCCCTTTCAGTCTTTTAATAAAACTGCGTATATGGTTCTTTTTATCTGCCGTTTTGTGTGAAATACGATCGCCGCCCCTGCCCTCTTTTGGTACTCCACCTTTCAAAAGTACTTTAGCAACGGTGTTTATTCTGTGTTTTGTAATACCCAGTACCGCAGTAAAAAAGCTTTAACATACCCTTGTTGCAGAGCCGCCTATAGGGATGAAGTACGCAATACTTAGGTTCTTTCCTGCCAGGTCTTTGTTATGTCTGCGACGATTGATAGGTGCAACAGATAGAATGTGGCACAACCTAATATCCTGGTTAGTTTTAATAGAGTCTTCGTAAAAACGCTTCCGTGCTGTACGTACATCACGTAGTTTTATTTTAACGCATTTATAGGTTTTTCCGTTATGTGTACAAGGACGCTTGAAACGCTGCAAACCCGGATCTGGATCACCGTACCTGCACATTAAAATAATATTTACAATCAAATAGGCAATTAACAGCGCTATCAATAACGCAACCCAAACGATACGTTAATAATATTCATAATATAACTTCACCTCTTTGACGTTTTAGTCTGGCGGCTCGTAAATCCCTTTTTCCTTTTCCTGCTTCCGTTATTTCCCTTTTCGACGGTAACAAACTCTTCCTCCATCTTTAGCACAAGTTGTATAAGCACACAGAACAATATAGAAGCAAATTAAACTCTTTGAAAGAGATAAACACGTGCACACACCCAACTACAACTTTTAGGTTAGAAGTGTACAATGGGCGGCAAGAGCACCTTGGCGACGGATATATCCGCTTTTGCTCCAAAAAAGGGATTTGTCCGGGTTTGATCGCAAACATGAATTTCAAACTGCATTTTAATACGTTTGTAACCGGTTGTGGTCGCAAAGGACGTCAAAAATGAGTAGAGGGGGTCGAAATTATACTGCTGACATGTAAAACTTAATTTGACAACAAAATTGAATTATCCGGTTTTGCACGCAAGCTCCTCATATATATAACTGTGATGTATAGCGATGAAAATGTTCTTTAAACCAACGCAAAAATAATTCTGAATTAATATAAGATGACTTTTTATTCATATAGACATCAGACCTACTAGGCAAACCATCAGAAAACTCGGGTTTTTTATTGACGCCTTTCATTATTACCAGTGGAGGTACAAAACGGCTTTCGGCACTGCAACATGCAACCAGAGAAATCGTTTCTCTTTTTCCACGAGGTGTCATCACATGAACGTCCTTAGCTCCTTTACTTTTAACACTTAGTTGTATTCCAGTCTCGTCAATATTAAAAATATTTTCAGCCCTATTAGTCAAATCATGTTTTACCATTTCTTCTTCAAGTAGATTAAAAAATGCACTAGCTTCCCCTCTATTCATACCCTGAGCTCTTGCAACAGGTAGACCTTCTGTGTGACGTACTGAGATATCTTTATTTCTATCTAGAAAGGAAGTTAGCCAATGTTGACCTGCCTTTTCTTTTTCTCTCGAAAATTTTATGTTTTATGTTCAATTCCAAGTTTCTCAGCACATTGATGGGCAAGAGACCGAAAAGTACATCTATCAGGTGCAAAACCAGCGTTAGCTATGCGTTTTATATAAGAAGCCAACCGTTTTTCGTTCTCTCTTCCAAGTAATGCTGGAACGATACTTAATTTAATTAGTTACTATGAAAAACTACCTAAACAACAAAATTTAGTAAATACCTTGAGGACCTAGTCCAGACTTTGTAGTGTTACCAGTCATGAGGCGAATATTCAAAGTACGAATCGGTATTGCGTAACGTCTGTAGGCTTAATTTCGTTTTACATTTAACACTTTAACCCCCAGACTGATTTCATAAAAATGGCATCCTCAAACTCTGAAAGTTTTTCTTTAGCAATTTGTTTTCCTTGTCCTTGTTGAAGTCCTTCTTTATAGACCTAGAAAAATGTAGTTTTTAACATTTCATCTGTCAATAATGATGTGTTCAGTTTCAATACACACAGTTCATACTGATCAACTTTCATACTATTCATAACTATGGCCCATATTTATCAACAATAATACACATAATACTATATAAGTAATATTTATTGGAAGTCTTGCAAACAATCAAATTATTTCAACGATACATTATGTTCACTAAAAAAAACAATTGAAACAAATAAATTTTTGATTAGGGCATCCAGTACACTTGGTATTGCACTGTTTAGAATGTCCGGACGCATGAGCTCGACCATACTTCTCTGCAAAACGGCTGTAGCAAATAGCACAACGTCCCCTCTTATCATATTCTTCTAATCTGTGCGACGTTGGACAGGTTCTGGTTTTTGCACAATCCAACAATCAACTCTTCTCTAAATGTGGTTATATCCAGATTTTTATTCAGAGCTGTATTATAAAGAATCAGAGCATTGACTACCATCGTACCTGTGAGAAATTCTACAACAACCTTTCGATACCACGATCGTCGAACCGTCTGATCGGATACATCGATATATGATTTCACACTGTTATACTCGAGTATTGTTGAAAGTTTATTTTTTATTCCATGTTTGTTTTGGACTTGAACCATTTCTGGGGCCGATTTTGTAGTCTGAAACGCAGCATCTCGTTTGTCACTCTATTTACCTATAATTACTTTTGTGTTGCTTTCTAAAGCCAGCATCTCTCCACGTATCAACTTTGTGTCAAAAATAGGTTTTGGGTTAAATTTTCTGTTTCTCCGTAAAGTGCCAATCAGATGTATATTGTTATCGTTAAGTTGATGAGCCAAGGTAACGCTCGTTATTAATTATCGGTGACCAAGGTTCGACCTGTATGTAGAAGAAGCTCAATCAATTCCATGACAACTTGACTAGCCACTGGTTGATTAGTTGGCCTGGTCTCCTTGCCACCATAAATCTTTATATTATACACTACCGGTCACGGAAGTATGGACACTTGCTTATTTGAATAAAAACTGAGTACAAATAAATAATACAAACACATTTTGCAGTGAACTTCTTATTTATTACTTTAAAAATGTACAATTGTATTTACAGTGACATACAGGGTGTTTGTTCATTCCTTGTTTTAATTTAAACAGTATGTACATACGTCAAATATTCTAAGATCCGTAAAAAATAAAAAAATAGTGTAATTTTTTTGAAAAAGTCAACTTTTTTATGTTAGATAGTACCTACTCATTGCGATGCCGATAATAAATAATACATTAAAAGATATTGCTGTTTAGTTATTTTAAACACAGTCCAGTGACCTGTATAAAAATGTCTGTGTTGGCATTTTGTAGTATGAGAGTGGTCATTCATAAAATAATAACATTGTATTTACACGCCAACAGATGTGCGATAATCCATAAGCATGGTTTAAAGGTCCATTGTGTATTGTTAACCATTATGTACACACAATCATCAATAATAGAGAAAATATCAACTCACTTTGTTTGCCAAATATCCTAATAAAAATTGGTAAATGACAGTTTTTCTTCTGATCGCACGATCATAACAATTGTTCAAAATTACCACCATTCTCTTGAATACATAGTCCGGCACGACCGATAAGTGACTCACGTACATTTTCACACAAATTCCGTTGACGTATATGGTCTGTTTCCATAATAATACGTTCACGCAATTCGTCAATATCGTTGACTTGTGTTCTATAGACTAGGTCCTTCAAATATCCCCATAGAAAGAAGAAACCGGATCTAAGTCTGGCGAACGTGGAGGCCAGTGCACTGGTCCACCACGACCTATCCAGCGATCTTTAAAGACATCATTTAATTGTTCACGCACCACGCGGACAAAATGTACAGGTGTTCCGTCATGTTAGTACCAGAGCGATGCGTGAATATTCAAAGGAATATCTTCAAATCCCGGCAAAATATTTTGTAAAAAATCTAAATAAACTTGTCCGTTCAAACGTGCTGGTAAGAAAAATGGGCCAATAATGTAATTATTAATGATACCAATCCACACATTTAAAGAAAATCGGCGTTGATGGTGAGCAGGTCTAGTTGCCCGGGGATTTTCAATGTGCCATTCGTGAGCATTGTGGTAATTAAATACACCATTTCGCGTGAAGCTCGCTTCATCAGAAAAAAAAATGTTTCCGAGGAATTGTGCATTATGTAAATGTTGCTGCTGTAACCACTCACAAAACTGCACTCGCGCTGGATAATCTGCCGGCAATAAACTTTGTACCCGACGATAGTGGTATGGATGCATTAGATCCTCCCGTAACGTTCTCCAAACAGTATAATTAGATATTAGATATATTAGACTGTCTCGTAAGTTGTCGTGTACTTACTGTTGGGTCATTTTCGACAGCTTCAATAATATCTTCTTCTGCGTCTAAAATCCTGTTGCTTATGCCGGGTCCTTCGCGTCTTTGTGGTTGAATACATCCAGTATCTCTTAATCGTCGAACTACTTGTACGAAAGTAGCTCGCGCCGGTAATTGTCTATTAGGAAATTATTCCGCATATCGTCGTCGGGCTCGCGCACTATGGTTAACATCATATTTACTAATTCATTATTATGGTAAGCCATAGTCTTGTAAGGAGACAAAACGAATTAGTGCTCAGTACAACGAATAACACTGAACTATCAGCTGTAAATATTGTCATATTTTTAGGAAATAAACACAGCTGCTCCTAGCGTCTTCCAAATCGTTTGATTGTTTACAATATCAGCATTTTTCCTTAATACAGTCGAGGGTATATTTACGTAGAAGATACACACGCACACACTTGCAGTATGTATAGAGACCGCCTTAAAAACATTTAAAAACATTTTCCGATATTTTCTTTATTTTTTTTCACGCTTATTTGAACTTTTTCTACGCGAATTTTTGGCAATACATTCTACATGTTGGGAAATAAATACTCTTAAAATTAGGAAAGCGAATGAGCAAACACTCTGTATAATAACAATATTTAACTCCTAATGTTAAAAATATGCCACATTAATTAAACTATTTTTTCGTCAAAAAAACCTCCCTTTGGCATTTAAAACCGCTTGTAATTATCCATATAGATGGTTCTTCCTCTGTCAAGCAAATTTTCGGCTAAGTGTAGAGCCGTTTTTGTTGCACATGAAAGATTTTGATTACCAGAATTGTCTTTATCGCAATCACCTTCAAATTATATTGATGTGTAGCCTCCTCGTAAACACAGTTTGTAATTTGATTTCAATGCGGCTTGGGGGCATCTACTGTTTGAAACATAGTCCACCTCTAAACGGAACTAACATTTCATCAATATACAAGTCTTGATCTGGTGTGATAGCATACTGAAAGCGATAAACTACTATTCTAACGACTCACGAGTATTGTTTAAAATGTTTTATTTCATACATAATAATATACACATAAGTCATTAATAAGAAGATAAGTGACGTAGCGGTCGGCGGGATGCGTCGGGACGTAGCTTGCGTCGGCTGGATTCACCGTCCTAATCTTGGGATACCTTAACGGAAGACCTACCACTGCTTCCCTGGTTTCCCTTAGGGGCGAGTCCGGCGTCAGACTGTCTGTTACGATGGTGTGTTGGCCTCCTTCTAGGGGGGGGGGTCCTTCTGCCAGCTCCACTTCCTCTTGGGATGTCCTTCTGGCGATTCTCGGGTGTAGTTGATCGGGTCATCTTGGAGTCTTCTTGCCGGATCTCCTTCGCTGGTGGATGCCTAAAATCATAGAAACAGAAAGTAGGATTAGTAATCGGGAATTATTAATCGGATCACGCTAATCGGAGTGATTCCGTGGTGGTCCGGTGTTTGGTTTTCCCCGTTGATTTTTGCGCAATAGCGTTACTCATCGCCGGGTTAGTGTTCCCGAGCGCCTTCTCGAAGAATCCTCGGTTGAGTCTCTTCAAGAACTCGTTCAGGTCGTCGACGTCTGCCGCTGTTATGTGTCGGAGGACGGCCAGCGAGGTTCGTCTAGGGAGGCGAAATACTAATCGAGGGCGCGATTTTGTACTCGCACTAGGGGAAGGATGTTACTTGGAGCCGCTGTGGCCCAAGCCGGACTTGCGTAGGTTAGGATGGGGCGGATGTGTGTTTTGTACAGCATCGCGCCCACTTTGGGATCGAGTTTGTGGTTGCCTAGGATAGGATATAGCTGGAACATCCGGCCGACGGCCCTGTTCCTGGCTCTACCTAGATGCTCGGCGAAAGTCGGCCTTCTGTCGAGGATCGTCCCCAGGTATTCGATCTTCCCGCTCCATTCGA
>SMLS01018992.1:0-10569 GCA_004785975.1 Popillia japonica | reverse complement strand
TTTTTTTTTTATACGATACACCCAAAACCTCTATTTGAGATCAACACCGAAAAGACATCCAAATTGTATATCATAAAAAGTAAGGCGTTTCTACATCGAATTTGCATTGCTTTAGTGTAACAACGAAACGGCACCAATTAAATCGGCCGGGAAATTCTAATTAAACAGAAAAATATATGTAAAAACTGGTGTCACACTGATCACATGCATACGATTCAGCGGCTGATTTAACTGCTGACGTTTCGAACTTCTGATCCTCTTAGTTTCGAACTGCGGATTTGATCTCGAAATTATTGTTTCATTTATTTTTTGATATGCTACACATAATTAACGGCATAAAAGCATCCTTGTTCGTAAAAAAGAGGAGTATAGAAAAAAAATAGACAACAGAATATATCTTAGACATGAAAGACTAGAAATACACGTTTTTTTTTAATATTACATATTGCAAAAACAATCTACATATAAAATTTCGATTATCACGTTGTTATTATTACTTTAAATTCCCGCTTAAAATTAATTATACAGAATTCTTTTCTAAAAAGGCTCATCTTTTTCAAGGAAGTTTTAAGTTGACAGAACATCAATTAAGGCAAGATGTTAAATTTAATTTATATATACATGATTATAATCATATTTGTATGTAGATTTCCTCTCACTAACGTTATATACGACGATTAAAAAATAAACAGAATCAACTTAGATAAAGGAAATGGCCCGTCCTATTTTTAAATTTCACTTTTAACCCGAAAATGATCGCGCTTCGGTCTTATTATTCTACCTTTTCCCTCAAGTAATATTGAATTCTCAGTGTTGTGGATACCCATCAAAAAAATTAAAGGGAAGCAAAGATAAAATGCGCAAACTGAAAATGGCAGAAATTAACGACTTGATACAAAATGGTCGCCGAATTGATATAAAACAAATTTCTGACATTGATAATTTTTCTTACGGTTCAACTCAAAAAACCAATGACCGAAGCAATAAAAGCATAAGGTCAGCCCAAGACTGCAGAAGGCCAAAACTGTTAAACGCGCTAGTAAAGTAATTATTTACGATAGAGGACATACAGTTACTGGGGAGCACTATTTTAATGTATTTCGAGGATCCTTAAATCAAAATTAAATAAAAAACGGTTGCAGATCAGCGATTTGTCAACGAACAATTGAAGAAGTAGGGGTAGAAATTATGGATGACTCTCCCGAGAACTGAGAAGTCAAAGATTTGAGTCGGGTTAGAGCTCAACAACGCTGTGATGAGTATACTAAACAGCCTATCAAAAAATAGTAGAACTGTCATGTCAGTTGGCCCACTGTCTGCGCATTTTGTACATTTGGTGGCTATTGTTGATATTTGCTTAATTTAAAATGGGCAGAGGAAAAGCTATCGACCAGAAACTCTGCTCGCTCAATGTAATCCTGAAATTGGAATTATCCCGCTACAGTGTCAGAAATATAAGGCCTGTTCCTTTGAATTGCTAACTTTGGTAAGTTTTGTCAAAACTAGCAAGTGTAGCAGATTTAGAAGCACATGATCACTTTCAGCGGATAAATCTGCTACACACTTGAAGCATGAACAAGTATATAAGGCCTGTTCGTTTGCGTTGCTTCGACACTCGTTCGTTTGCATTCAGCAAATTGCTATATGTCAGAAGTAGCAAGCTATACTTGCTCAAGCTCCAAGTGTCGAGCAATAATAGCAGATCATAACGCTCACGTGTTATACGCAAACGCAAGAGTGTAATACAGTTTTTGATTGGTTGTTGAGGTTATTTTATTGTTGAGGTGCAAGCTTATGTTCTGTTCTCTTCGGTAGGCTCGGTATTTTAGCAGTCGATTGAAATCAGATTTATCCGCTGAAAATGATCTATTTGCTATTTCTAATCTGCTACACTTGCTATTTTTAGCTTGCTACTTGTGACATACAGCAATTTGCTGAATGCAAACGAACGAGTGTCGAAAACACCTGTCAGCAGCTAACGCAGCAACGCAAACAAACAGGTCTATAGCTAAAGATACAAGACTACAAATTTAATAGCTCCAGAGGCTAGAAATGTAGGAAAAAGTAAGATAACTAAAGCTGATAGGAGAGCACTGAGAAGAATTGAAAAAAACCGTCGTGTAAGTTATCTTTGGTTGAGTGTTCTGTGGAGGGAAGGTGTTGGTAGAAATGGAAAGGAGAAGCCACTTTTGACATTACAGCAATAGAAAAATAGCATAAAACGGGCAAAAGAACATAAGAGTTGAACTCTCCAGCAATGGGATGCAGTAGAGTGCAGAAACAGCATTCCATCCCGACCGTCTTAAAAGAAAAGTAAAATTTCCTGCATCAGTCATGATATGGGGCAGTATGTCATCTAAGAGTGTAAGAAAACTTCATTTTATTGACGGAATAGTGAACACAATATTTAGAGATTTTAGAAGAATCTCCTTTACCGATTATAGAAAATCACTTGACATCAGGAAGATGTTGTCTTCTAGCAAGACGGCGCAGGGTGTCATACGTCGAAAAAAGCTTTGAAATGGATGGAAACAGTCGGGGCCCGATTCTCGAATGATATTTGACGCGTACGTCGAATGCCGCATGAAATTGTCGAATGACCTCTCTCATCTCTATTCTTGAATACTCATCGACATTAAGACGATCGCTCGAAATAATTGTCGGTTGGTAACTAGCGGCAACACCGCTTTAGTCGATATAAATGTGCATCTACTATATCGTTAGATAAAATTTCGTTCATATTTTCATAGTAGCTGCATAGTTGTTAAATTGTTGACATCTAGATCACCTCTAAATTATATCTAAGTTTTTTTTTGCATGTATTAGTGATTTATAATATAATGGATAAAAAGAAATCCTATTGCAGTAATGAACAAAAAAATATGTTCATAGAGTTATTAGAAAAAGACAAATGTTTAATATCTGGAAATCTTTCGACAACCGAAACATTTTCAAAAAAAGTTTATCGCTTAATGGAAATGCATTCTGTCGAACGTAGTTACGACTACCATTTACTACAGCTGCTTCTTGATGTTCCAAGGTTTCTATTGTAGCAAGCATGACAGCTTCCATGTTTGCCATTTTTACTTAGAATACCGGGAACCACTTGCATACTGCATCAACTTTTTATAATTTACTATATACGCCACCAAGTGTAAGCGAGTAGTACTATGATGTTGCACAAGATTTTGTATGTCGAGTGGTTGTTACCCACTCGCTAAAATCTCTACTAAAAATTGTAGCAGACGGCATTTAAGAATACGACTACGCACATTTCATTCGACAGTTGGCTTGTGTCGTATGCGACATTCATCATTCGAGAATCGGGCCCCTGATGTATCTCCAATTGAAAAAATCCTCATTATTTCAGGATAACAAGACCGAAGCATACAGCCATTCTCAGATTGATAACATAAACGATAAATTTAAACTTACGTTAATACAACACATAAATCAGTTATCACTGGTTAAGGATCACAACCTTTCTCATTTTTCTTTATATATAAAAATTTCTGATTGTATCAAAGAGGAAGATTAATTGAAAATTTATCCTAGGCAATCGCGCAACAATTAAAACAAATATGGAAACTTCTAGTGACGTGACGTAAAGAGTGCTCAGAAAATAATATGATACCAGCTTTTTTGCATCTTCTAACTTGGCGTTGCGACTAGTTGTAGAGTATTACGATTTGCTCCATCCAAATATGATTAATACCACCCTCAGGGGAGTCCCTCGAGGAAAAATATAACAAGCTGTTTTGTGGTGTTACATATATGTATGATTTGTTTTATACACGATTTAAATTACGAAAATATTATTTACATCGCTCTTCTTGTATGTACAATTACATATTACAAAATAAAAAAAAATAAAAATAATATTGCAATATATACAAATAATTGGCAGTGTTGAATTTATAAAAAAATTGTGAATTAGTTAAAAGACACTCTCACAGAACTAGCTGGTCGGCGGATTATTTCTTGACCACCCTGTAGACTACCATAGAGGTTTCCATATAACGAACTACGATCGTTTGATTCATAAAAAGAAGTAAATAATAGTAAATGATAGCATAATTTTGTACTTTCTGTTTTCTTGTTTTCTGCTTCATCGTTCTGTATTATTCGACTACAACTAAATTTGATTTCGCTTTGAAATGCTAAAAAAACAGTCAAGTTGTCAATTCCTTACTATCGAGATTATTTTCTTAAGGAATGATTTTTTAAAGAAGTATGTATAAAAAGAGAAAAAAAATTGATGTTACCTAAACTTCTAAAATAAAAAAGAAAACAAAAATATCAGTGTTAGTTATAAATCGATACGAGGGCGGTACTGCAACGTTAGCGGTGGATTCTGAAACCTCCACCTGGTAACATAAACAAATTTCAACGTATGGTCTTTGCCCAACAGTTCATCATTGCACAATATATCGATCTGTAACAAAGAACTCTTCATTAAAACACGTCTAACATTTCTACTATTACTCGTCTTACATCTCTATATTTTTCCATTCCATTAAGCACTTTCTTAGCCACGAACTTTTTCAAATGGAGAATTGTCGCTTGAGCAGAACAACGTATAAACCGTCTCTTTAATGTCTTTAAATTAGAACTTGTACACTCTAAACAAACATTCACTTGTTCGTCCTGTCGGTGGTAATCTGATTCTGCGTGGACATCAGCAACTGACTTTTCTTCATCTGGATCTCCTGGATTTGGTGGGATGTCCTTAGGGCAAGGCAACCCTCTGCTACGATAGAACTCGCGTTCCCTGGCTATCTCACCTGAAATGGATTTATTCAAATGCTTTTAGAAGATAGAATTACGACAGCATACTTTTCTGCAAATCTGGTACTAATTTATAAACAATATCTTGCATGGTGCGGTCAAAACTGATGTACTGCAAAGGATGAGATTGGTGTATCACATTATTACATGTTGGGCAGGTATTATTCTCTTCTAAATGCTTTACCAGACAACTCTTGCAAACTAAAAGGTAGCAATCGTTTTAGATAATCGGCTCTTTCCTCGGCTACAAGGAGCAAACACTTACATGTATGTAAACATTCTGTAACTGTTGTGGCATCAATTAAATAACCTCTACATATCTTACATGTTATATGGCTATTTAATGTCTTCAGTTTAATTCTCCTTTCCATTATCATAATTTCTTCCAAACCATACCGTTGGAAATTGGTTTATAACCCTCGAACAAAAACACAAACAAAAAGTAAGTTTGAGAAGTGAACGGCCATTTTTGGACCACAGTTAACCGATTTTTCATGTGAAAAGGGAGCCTTCCCTCGGCTATATTACTTGCAATAAAACTCATACAAAAAGATATTAATCGGGGTAAACTGAAAATGTCCCCTTAAAGCGGCAATGAAGAATCTGTATAAAATAGTATTTGTTTGAGAAATTCCATTTCAAATATATAGGGGAATTTAATCTAGTGTCCTAGTTTCGTTTTATTTTTGTATTCAATAAAAAAAATTAAAAAAGGTTTAAATCAGATTTGCGAGAAAATCGTCTGCGGGAGGCCGCTAGACTTCTTTGTAAACGTGAAGAAATTCTCGTGAAAAATTGACGAATTCCAGCGAGTAAGTAAATTCTGGGAATCAATTATTTCTCCGCGCTTGGATATAAGAGGGTTGCTCGTTAAGTGTATTCTTAAATAAAACACGTACGCATTTGAAACACATTTATTTTTTTATATATGTATATATCTCGTTTACATATACATATATATACATTTCTTTGTCTTAATATAAAGTAAATATAATTAAATAAATATATTTACTTCATATCTTAGAAGTGAACACATACAGTTAAAAAACAAAGTAATTAATTGGAGAAATTAAATTAGAGTAAAATTGTTTGTTTCTTTGGAACGAATAGAATGGATTAAAAAATAAATGCAACATCTATATAGTATATACAGCAAAAGGAAAATAAGATTCGTTATTTTTTCGAAACGATTATTAATAGAATCCATATTAATAATGTTTCATTATCACAACTTCATATATTCGAGATAATCGAAAATAAATTTCTTTTAATTATCACACCCATACTCATCAGTACACATAAAGATAAAAATCCTTTTGTTTTAAAACGGAACGCAATCGATCCTATCCAATAATAATATCATATTCACAGATCCACAATAACACGTTTGATTTTTAGAAATTCGTAAAAATTTACAGGTAAATATATCATAAAAGAAACATTATAGATTAGGCATAGAATTACAACTGTTCTCTAATATATAAATAAATAATATAACAAGTATATACTACGTATAAAATTAGGTCCTCAATTATTACATCTGAAGGTATGTATATCACAAATTATGACCAAAACAAACGCAACTTTGGTAAATCGAATGCTGGCATACTAATCTGGCAAGGGAGTTTAACTGAAAGTCTCTGGAAAATCACAAAAAACTCGTTCCAACATGGTCGTTTTCCTTTTAAACATCATCGTCACTACTGGAAGTCTCCTGCATTGACGTGAACCAATTTTCACGATTCGAATTCGTCGCCACAGCCCTGAAATTGAAACAATTTCATTTTTTCTAACCCGAATGTTGTTTAATAATTATTTGCATAACAACCTGGACTTTCTCGTATTCGTTGGCAGTGTTAGGGATGTACGGTAATAGGGTACTTCTTCTCCAGTCTCTAAAGGCCGCCGTTGTAAAGTCATCGTTTCGTTTAACACGTCCGTTTCTTCGTCATTCGGAATTGTAAATCCGGACGATTTACAATTCTCACATTCACTCCTTGTTAGGACGAGAAAGAGAATGATTAATATAAATAATTTTAACCGATTTGAATGAAATTTGTTACGCGAGGCACTTACCTATAATCATCTTCATCCTGCGATGAAGATAAACATTGATATGATATTAAACTAAGTTGTTCCTCGTCCTCGTTATTTTGATTAGTTGTCTCGCAATTCGGCGTTGCGAAATTCGGCGGAGCCGGCGGTAACAAAGCGACGTCGGTGAAGCTGTCGTCGACAACTTCGCTCCTCGATTCGGGAATGTTGCTTTGCGATTTCGACGTACTACAATTAGTTAAAAGTATATCGTAAGCGCTCGCATGCGAACGCCTTATCAGATTATCGTCCGTTTTGGACGCCTCGTTCATAATCTGCTCGGCGTTGGCTAACAATTCGCGTAAATTCTTCGGTAATGTTCGATGTAAAGGCATCTCTTTCGAGTTACTTTGCTTATTTAAACTCCGAACGTTCCTCTCGGTTCTCTCGCCGAATTTGTATTTACGTAATTCGTGAGGTGGTGGTTGGGAGGAATGCGAAGACTCGCCCGAATGCGATCCTTTTAATAAAGCGACGTTATACTGCTCAGGTACTTGGGGATGATGACGCGTCGAGTTTGAGTATGATGTTGATGAAGATGCTCCTGCACCTGGCTTATTAGTATTACTATCTATATTATTTTCCCTAGTTTTATCATTTTTCCTTAGATTATTTTCTATTTTATTAGTTTCTACAATCACATCGTACCTACTTATCTTTATCGTAGGTTTATCTACATTTGTGTATTCATGCATTTCCGTTTTTTGATTCTTGTAACCGCCGGAGCTCGTTGTCGCGCGCTCCTTCTTAATATTACTAGTCTTAGTACTTAACGGTATATTTTCGTAAGCTCTTTCGTGACTTGCATTCTCATTCTTGTGCGTTACGTTAGAATGCGAGCGCACTTTATGATGGGTACTAACAGCTCGTTGCTTCAAATGATCCGCCTTCGACGAGGTCTCATTGGCGCTGTGCACGGTGATGTCCTGTACGATCACGTTAGCGTACTGAACAGTATTGTTACTATTAGAAGCGTTGGTGTTCTCGTTAGAATTACCAGAAGCAATCGTAAAATCATGCCTACACGACCCGTTCCCTTGCACGTTACCACTATCATGCGGCGCCGGATGTCCAGGAACATTCAGAGCGTTCGTAAGAGAGTTGGCCAAGCGGATTTGCGAGTTTAGTATGTTATTCTCTAATTGAGCTGCCCTTACAGCTTCCTCGTAAGGTGGCGGGGCCTCGCCGCGCGGGAAGTAATTCCCCGGCGGCTTCCACAGCGAGTATTGCGAACTCGATTCCTCGTAATGGAATTCGATATCGTGCGTGTTACCTGATCCTAAATAGCTAAAACAAAACTATCATCGGGAAGTGTATAAATGTTGTATATTAGGAAGATTTAAACTCCGTTTAATGTTTTTTTACAATCTCTTTAACAGTGCACACAAAACTTACCCAATACTTTCGGGCAAGTACCCCAAACTGCCAGCAATGTAGCCTATGCTGTTTAAACTTCTTTGGTCATCACTCAATTGCTGGTTTTGGTGCACAAGGACCTTCCTCCTTTTCAATCGATGGAATAAGAAGAATAGTAGTGATAGTGATAAGATAGCAGTAACAGCACTGGCTATGAACCGTAGTGCTACATCATAAGTATCATCATGCACTGTCAAGATGTCATCCAAACATTTAAATTCACAACATAACGTGCCTACTTGGAAGGATTTACAGTTCTGCAATTATGAATTTGGATTGAACTACATGTTGAGTGAGTTGGAAAAAAATTGTTCATACTTGTGGAGGGGCACAAAGAACTGATTTACACCATTTTGGCCCTCCCTTATCACAAACACAAAGTGTACAAGGATTTGTTCCTGGTATATAGTGTAAGCCTTGCGAGACAACTTGTTGATGTATGTCTTTGCAGTGGATTTGTGCATCTGAAAACGAATTCGGAGATTATAACCTTATCAGGATATGGAGCAGATAGAATGGGTCGTTGTGATAGAGAATAATAATAATAATAATAATGGCACTCACTGTACTGTTCCATCAGGCCTGTTATAATTATGAGCACCAATTTCTTACGCATATTGACATTTTAAAACGAAATTTTGAACTACATAACTTAATATACACAACAAACAATTTAAGCTCTGTGTTTATTGATCATCTTGTAACATTTGCAACTTGTTTCACGCCGCCATTTTTATCTTTGCGCAGTAACCAACAGCTCCAGTAGTCAATACAATGCACTTGTAAAAGTTTTAAACGCACCTATAATACATGTATGTACATGTATCTCTAATAAAAAATAATGTGCGTAAGCACAGCAATTTCTTCCTTGCAATGAGTAAAACTAACATGTAGTGTATGTGTTATCGCATATGTATGTAGTACAAATCCGATAACCGATAACAAATACAATAATTCATTCATTAAATTGTTAATAATACGATAATTGATGCGTTGTATAATCCACGTCAAAAGTTTTCCTAGTTTGAGGAATAAAGCGGGATTATAACGATTTGGGATTAATCCTCGTTCGAATCCGATTCTAGAACCACTACGCATGCCATTTCGAATAAGTAGTCTATATAATGCCGGTTTCGGACCACATAATTTTGAACGCACAAATTTAGAGATATTTTTTCGATTTTACAACACATTTATATATGAATTCTAGTCATTATCATCATTATTTTAACACATTTATATCAAAACCATGTTTTTTTTCAATTTTGCTCGTACAAACCAAAAATCAACATAAAAAATTCAATTTTTAGAGTCCCCACTAAATTATGAACCACTATAAATATTCATATTTTCTAAATTTTGTGTTGTTTATATTTATTTTTAACACATTTACCTAACAACACTGATTTTCACTCATTCAAACCTCAAAATTACATAAAAATTCCATTTTTGAAATCGTGAATCTCTAAAAGTAATTATATTTTCTAGTTTTACTGCTGTTTTTACTAATTTCTATCACTAATTTATTCATGAAAAATGATTAATATTGTTTACCGATTTTTTTGAGGGTAGCTCCCAAGTCCACCCCTGAGGGTATCTGCAATAGATCTGTTTAAATTTTCAAAACTTACTTTATCATCATCAACATGTCTTTGTTAACGTAAGCATGTATGTATATAAAACATAACGTTAAAACATATGAATGATCGAGAGGTGTTCTGTAGCGAACGTAACATAAAACGTAAACATTGAACGTAATGTAAACTTAATAGTTCTATTAGTAACATAATATCCAAAGTCAAAGAAGTGTATTAATAACGTTTTTGCTAAATAAATTCAACGATAGAAAATAAATTAGTTACATAATTATTTTAAATATAAATAAATTGGAATGGATTCTGACAAAAGTTATTTGAAGGAAATTAAATCACTTAATAATGATCCAATGAAGTACATAAGTTCATACAATTCCTTACCTAAACTACCAATAAATAAAATTCTGCTTATTACAAATATTTCAAAATTTGAAAACATTCTAACAAATTCATTTGATTATATAGTATTTGTAAAAAATAAGAAATATAAAATAAATAAGAATTATATGGATAAAATAAATGTCATGTTTAATTACATAATTAGTTAGTTATCAAATTATGAAAAAAGAAAAATTTTTTCCAATAAAACTCATTGTTGATAAAAATTATAGATTTACACAAATACAATAAAAAAATATTAATTTGATCATACATTTTTTGAACAAATAGTTTTGAA
>SMLS01018988.1:0-49013 GCA_004785975.1 Popillia japonica | reverse complement strand
GTTTGGGTCATATATTTATTGTTACATGCAAAATATATGTAACATCATATCTCAGCGTACGTTACGTAATACGCAACATATTACACAGATAACTTGAGCATGATGCAGCAAATTTGAGATGCAATTTTCCTATAATATATTCGGGTATATCTACTAACGAACTTGCACGTAATTACAGTTCCATGTCAATCGCGCAATTTAAATCAATTATATGAACATGGTTGTTGGATTCACAGACATGTCTAATTTGGAAGCAGGAGCTGCGCAGTTAATTTAATTTGACAGCACACACGCATCCTGTCCTTCATGGTGTTCATTCAATTTGTTTGAAAAGCGGTAGTTTCCGCTTGCATATGTATATAGAGAAATTCTGACTACACATTAATATGTATTTTCCAGCATCTTCCCTTAAAAGATAGTAATTTAATTTCTCTTTCCGGTATTTTTTTATTGACAAGTTAACCACGTCAAATAACGGCGACTAGAACTTTTCCGAGCGAAGCAAATTATTCGAAGAGACGCAAAACTTGGTTTCGTAAACAATACTTACTACAGAAGTAAAAGTTGTAATACTCTGTCGCTAAACAATAACTTGTACGTTCTCGATATTAACTTCCGACGTATTATCAACGAGCAGAAATAGAAGGAATGCGGAAGTAGCCTTTTATCAAAGTTTAAATTTAGAATTAAAAGCGGGGGTGTCATCATAAAATCCTCTTTTTGTTGAATGAGACGACGCAATACTTAAACGGATGAAAACTCTTTCGCGTGAAAGAAATTGAAATTGCCAGCGATCATTTTCCCGGCGAAAAACCTCCTAACAAAGTTGAATTGCGAATGCATGTGAAAGGAGGAGTTAAACTCGTGAATTATAAAAGGAGAGAAAATTATTACGTTGAGTCTTGTTTTGTTTAAATAAGGTGCGAGTAATTTTGTGATCTAATTGTTGCGATGCTAAATTTTAATCAGTTTTGCAAAATCGTCCACGCAGCAGTATACATTCAACGCTAGAGTAGCACGATTACTGACATGAACTTTAGATTTTAGACGTTTTCATTCAAAAAGTTAAGCGATGCGATTTTGCGAGATCTGGCCAACATCCCAGGATAGCTTTTGTATAAATATTCTCCTATTGGCACGTCATAAAGTGGAGCACTTCAGATAGAAAACTTTAATAATTTTACATTTCGTTCCCTCAATTTGAAAAAGTTGCGATGCATGGTTTAGTTGCTAATTCGGTTACGTAGCTATATTAAATTGGAAAGTTCTTCCTTTAGAAGAAGTTAACTTAACCCTCAAGTACTATCGTGTTTTCAAATAACACATATACTATGGTGGGCTGTTTCGGCACCCCACAGTAAAACAACTTTGTTTTAATTGTTTAATATTTTTATTTTATTTTTAAGGTTTTACATAGTACAATAGAAATTGCAAAACAAGTTTCTCCTGGTTTCTTCTACCGTTTCTGGTTTTCCAAAACCACGGTTTCATTCCCTGTGAAAGAAAAATGCCTTTAAAATTACACATAAAAATGTTGACAAGGATGTTTTGCAACATACATTATTTGATGATAGATACATCATATATCATTCGGTACTCAACATGTTTACAGTTTACCTTTCTAAACAGTCCCTGCAAGGTATAGTTACTTCAGAATGGTTTTTGCAGATGTGTTGACCACACTGTGAGCATGTTTTTATTTTTCTGTCTTTTCTCCGCTCACACATGTGACACCTTCCGTAGGATCTTACAGTCCCGGCTCTCGAGGTTGTGCTGTTTCAATCCCAACTAAATTTTTGATGATTGAGTTTAGCTCCTCTGGGAGTCCTTTTATCTCATATCTTCTTCTTATACAGGGTTTTCCACGGTAGCCGTTTGTTAGAAGTTTCCGAGGTTAGAAAAAACTTAGAACTCTGAATTTTTGGAATCCGAGGCTATTCAAGATTTTCTTTCATTTTAAAATATGTTTAGGGTATTACCACTTCCGGTTATACCGGAAGTCGCTATAAACTTTCTTATTTTAAACGGAACATCCTGTATATTATTTCATTTTTAAATGCCTGAGAAAATTTTATGATGAGTTCTATCAGGTTTCCCTATACCTATTTTCAACTGCTACTTCAATATCTTGATTTTTTTGAAATTTTTGAAAGATGTAACGTAATTTGCAACACAGTATCTTTTGCCCATTTTCGATTGGTAATAAACACTTCTAAGGTAGATGGAAGCACAAGAATGACACTTTCGAAATCCACATTGACAATTGATTTGTCGCATATAGGGTGTCCAAAACTGCATGACCAATCAAAACCACAAAATCTTCAAAGTTGAAAAAGTTCTTTTTTTCAAATGGAACCTGTATATTATCGGATGATCAGATGCTGAATTTAATTCTGCATCGATGCGCTATGACTTTCCCCATACCTATTTCCAACGGTTTTCTTGTTATGTCAATATTTTCTGTTTTAATGTGATTTTTGACAGAAACTGAAACATCGTATGTGTTTCGAAACAAAATGAACATGACTGAAACGGTAGAAACTCATTTTAATTAGAAAATGGAAACAAAACTGGAACATAAGAAACTTTGAAACGTAAAAAAATTAGGAACATAATGGCAAAAAAAAATTAAATAAATTAAACGAAATAACTACAATAATTGCTCTATGTGACCACCATTTTGGTGCAAACACTGAATCACTCTATCATGTACATACTCCTCGCGAAACCGTTGAAAACGTTCTTTTTTTCAAATGGAAGCTGTATATTATTGGATGATCAGATGCAGAATTTAATTCTGCATCGATTCGCTATGACTTTTCTTATACCTATTTCCAATAATAAGAGGAATTAGAACAAGTGACTTGACAGTTGTTGGTTTTATGTCAAAGTAGTACAATTCTATTTCTCTAATTCTATGAAATACATTTAATAATGGAGAATATTGAAGAATTTTCGAATAATGATCTGCTAAATTTGTTTTATACGCATGGTGAATGTGATCGAATTGTCAGACGCACATGTAGATTATTTAACAAGCGATATCCGGACTTACTAGCAATGACTCCTGGAAAATTTGGAAGAATTGAAGCTCGGTTTTTGGAAACTGGGAAAGCCAACTCGTAATCACCGAAAGCCAGTAATAGATAATGAAGCTAACGAGGTGAATGTTTTGGATTATTTTCAAGCTTATCCGCGGAGTTCAATTCCAGCAGCAGCGCTGGAATTGGGCATTTCAAGAACTTCAATTCATATGATATTAAAAAACCACAAAATGCATCCTTTTTGTGAAATAACTGTACAAAGATTACGCCTTGGTGATGAGGCAAGACGCGTCGCCTTTTGCGAGTTCATGTGCATCGAAAATGGCAGAAAATCCAAGATTCCTTTATAAAATTATCTGAACTGACGAATCAAAATTCAGCAGGCAACGAATTATAAATCGTCAAAATATTCAGTACTGGGCACAAGATAATCCACGCGTCTTAAGGGAGAATAATCACCAGGACCGGATTAGCTTTAATGTTTTTTGTCTGGTTATGGACAGTAGCGTAGCATATCAAGTCTACGATGAAAGTTTAAATGGGGCTAGATATCTAGAGATACTTAGAGTATTTGTTAGTGATTTTTTAAATACTCTACCTCCAGGAGAGAGAGCAAACAGTTGGTATCAACTAGATAGTGCTCCCGCGCACTCCACACTAGCTGTACATTGACAATTGACGTTGATGTTCGAGGATCGGTGGATTGGAACCTGGAACTGGCCACTCAGATCACCCGACTTGACGCCCTTCGACTTTTACCTGTCCTGTCGCATAAAAGAGCAAGTGTACTCTACACCTGTATTAACGAGAGAGGAACTATTGAACCGTGTTCACGATGCGTTCACCAATATAACCCCAGACGAACTTCGGAGGTCGGTTTCGCGAGGAGTACATGATAGAGTGCTTCAGTGTTTGAACCAAAATGGTGGTCACATTGAGCAATTATTGTAGTTATTTCGTTTCATTTATTTTATTTTTTCTTGTCATTATGTTCCTAATTTTTTTGTTTTTCATTTGTTACTACGTGTCAAATTTTCTTATGTTCCTGTTTTGTTTCCATTTTCTAATTCAAATAAGTTTCTACCGTTTCAGTCATGTTCATTTTGTTTCGAAACACATACGATGTTTCAGTTTCTGTCAAAAATCACATTAAAACAGAGAATATTGACATAACAAGAAAACCGTTGGAAATAGGTATAGGGAAAGTCATAGCGAATCGATTCAGAATTAAATTCTGCATCTGATCATCCAATAATATACAGGGTGTTTGAATTTGAAAAAAGAACTTTTTCAAGTTTGAAGATTTTGTAATTGGTCATGCAGTTTTGGACACCGTGTATGCGACAAATCAATTGTCAATGTGGATTTCGAAAGTGTCGTTCTTGTGCTTCCATCTACCCTAGAAGTGTTTATTACCAGTCGAAAATGGGCAAAAGATACTGTGTTGCAAATAACACTACATCTTTCAAAATTTTCAAAAAAATCAAGATATCTAAGTAGCAGTTGAAAATAGGTACAGGGAAACCTGATAGAACTCATCATAAAATTTTCTCAGGAATTTAAAAATGAAATAATATATAGGGTGTTCTATTTAAAATAAGAAAGTTTATGGCGACTTGTGGTAAGACCCTGAAAATATTTTAAAATGAAAGAGGATCTTGAATAGCCCCGAATTCCAAAAATTCAGAGCTCTAACTTCGGAAACTTCTAACGAACGGCTACCGTGGAAAACCCAGTATATTCATTGATAGGTTCTCTGTTCAAACTAATGTAAAACTCCCTTCTTGTCATTTTGAATGAATTGTCTGATGCAGCTAGTAAAAGTATGTAACTGTTGACACGTGATATATCTAGCATTGCTCCAAATATAGCCATTGGCCACCTTTTGGTTCGTCTTTGGCAAGAGTAGGTTAGGCACTTTTGGTCCAACGCATCCACACCTCCTTTGGTGTTATTGTAGAAATTTATTATTTCTGGCTTACCCTTTTCTTCAACATTACCGTTGTGGTGCATAGAAGATACCAACAAAACGCAATTGTTCTTTTTTGGTACAAAAAAAAAAAACTAGAGTACTGTCATGTGTAAATCCAAATTTACAGGAATTTACTGCTAGTTATCTAGATGGCAAAAATGAAGGAGGAATTTCGCGTTTGTTCTTACGGAGTGTCCCTACGTATGTCAGACCAACACGTTTTAATTGATCTAGTAGCTCTATCGAAATGAACCAGTTATCACCTGTGACATTTCGATGTGTGTTTCTAATAGGCGAAACTAGTTTTAGAACACTACGTGTTGGAACTGAAAATTTTCTTGGATTAGGTTCTTGTGTCTTCCCTGTATACACGAACGAATTTAACAAATAATGTGATGATGTGTTGTGATCATTATGTTCACTTAGAGCATCACTCAAGTCATTATCACTTTCGTTAGGACACTCGATTTCATCGATATCGTCATAAAAGTTTTCGGTAAGATTTACCAACTACTGATCAGTTAAATAATTTGTCATTTTGTTACCTCAATACAAGGCAAAACAAAGGAGAGTGTTGTCACAAACGCTAATTTGAATAGGAAACCTTTGAATAGATTTACACGAATAGTAGGGGAAATACAGTTCTCTGAATGTCCCCGAAGCAAGTAAATCCCCGACAAACTGAACGTTAGAACTTACGAAGCAGATAGCTGTGATTTCCCAAGCAAAACAAATTACAAAATTTGTGAAATTCCCGAAAAAAAAGACGCGATATCTAAAAAGAATACCCGTACACCTCAAGAGTTGTTTTTTTCAAAACCTATGAGGAATATCTAATTGTGAGTTATGGCATGCTAACCATCATGTTTCCTTGAGAGAATACCTAGAACCCTAAGATTGCAAAAAATAGTTTTAAAAATATCCAAAGAAAAGTGAGGTCTGGGGTGCCGAAACACCCCGTGATAGTACTTGAGGGTTAATTATTGAACACTTGTTGCATACATAAACCATAAATCTAATAAGTACGATTAGAGATTGGTTAGGGATTGTCTAAGCTATCTACACCCTCTGTTGTACTTGGAACTTTAAAGAAACTAGTTGGAGGTGTCAACCGTCACATTCATACCATTAGAAATGCCTCTAAAGCTTAGGTGGTGCCCATATCCAACATTAGTGACACCATTACAGAAAATAATTCCGATCTAGTTGAAGGCCAAAAGACGGTGCAGCAGAAGAAAACAAATTAGTTTTTCAAATTACGCAACAATACTTTGACCAAAGAGGGATTATGATATTAGGATGTCAAAATAATCTTCCTCGCCTTCAATGGGCCAAATCGTTTTCATTTCGGCACAAGGTATTTAAAACTTAAAAATATTCATTTGGGGAAAATAAAATTTAAGTGCTAACGAGAGACAAATAGGGATCTTCACGTATTATTAGTCGTTCACAAGGCCAAACACTGTTACTAAGAGTGGAAAGAGACAAGTCCTGATCGAGCTCCCGTAAATCTTACAGCAAAAACGAACAATTTAGGGAATCTTGGAAGTAATCTGATGCGTCTTCCAACCTGCTATGAGCAAGATATAAACGAAGAAAATTGCGTTCGTTTCAAACATATACGCGGCCGACGAAGAAGGCAGAATGAAGACAATTCATCATCTAAAATGGGCAACAACTCGGAAAATGGAAATCTAGCTGAGCAAGCTGCGGAAACCAGATAAAATAAGAGGACTCAATTCCTATCAAACCCCCATGTAGAGAGTACATATGAACTGTCAGATCACAATCTTGAGAAGCGGGTGACAGTTTGGGGCTAGAAATAGTTTGCAAACAATGTTTGCATGTCCATTTTTTGTGTGAAGGAGGTCACCATTTTAGAGCTATCTAATTAGCCTTCTATTTAAGTGCTAACGAGAGACAAATAAGATCTTCACCCATTATTAGTTGCTCACAAGGCCCAACACTGTTACTAGGAGTGGAAAGAGACCAGTCCTGATCGAGCTCCCGTAAATCTTACAGCAAAAACGAACAATTTAGGGAATCTTGGAAGTAATCTGATGCGTCTGCCAACCTGCTATGAGCAAGATATAAACGAAGAAAATTGCGTTCGTTTCAAACATATACGCGGCCTACGGAGAAGGCAGAATGAAGACAATTCATCATCTAAAATGGGCAACAACTCGGAAAATGGAAATCTAGCTGAGCAAGCTGCGGAAACCAGATAAAATAAGAGGACTCAATTCCTATCAAACCCCCATGTAGAGAGTACATATGAACTGTCAGATCACAATCTTGAGAAGCGGGTGACAGTTTGGGGCTAGAAATAGTTTGCAAACAATGTTTGCATGTCCATTTTTATGTGTGAAGGAGGTCAGCATTTTAGAGAAATCTAATTAGCCTTCTAAAGGCCTAATTTCACAGCCATTAAAAAGCCAATTAAGGACAATCTTAAAAAATTGTGGCGACCACCAACCAGTCACGCATATTTTAGAGGAATTTCCGAAAAGAATCTTACCGGAAGAATGCAATTTTTGACCGTCCGGAAAAATAGATCACAAGATCGTCCAAAGAGGATCAGTGTAGAACTCAAATTTTAAAGTTTACCCCATGGAGGAGGACGGCAACGTATTTGTCGACCATATGGAATTAGGACTTCATTATAGTATAGGAAAATATAGAAAATGAGAATACTTAAGAATCTGATGCCATTGCAAAACATTGGCGTAGGAGTGTTGACCATCTCGGTAAGTATCCTGAATACACTGGAGTCATCATAAATGTGGCTGAAATCTTTCACTTTCCAAGTCTGTAATACTCGCATGATATGATCACCAAAGGCAACTTGTTTCCAGATGCAGGATTCAAATTTCGAGAACTACCATGCGAAAATAATATAGTACTCGCCATGAAATTAATTTTGTCCTGATGATTTTATTTGATTATATACAGAATTTCTTAAGATCAGTATTTTGCAACTTACGACACCGTTGGGCCCAGCTCCAATACGAAAATGCATAATTCAACAACATATACCACAGCTTCAATATTTAATTTTTCCGAGATTGAAAGAAATATCCAGAGAGAAATATACGACCTAAATGTAAGAAATACGAATCCTTTAATCTGATGGGAATACATATTCTGCCGTATTAAGACCGAATCGCTTAAAAATGTATAAATTCAACCAAGAACCATCCAAATAAATAGAACACTCCAACAATTCGAGATGAAATCGCTCAATTATTCAACAACGTCTTTCTTACTCCAACAAACAAACAGAAAATCCGAACGGACAGAAGGTACGACGGAAAGTCAATAACAAAGGCGGTGGTCGTAGCTTGGTATAATATCTAGTATAGAAAAGAAAAAAAATTGATTAAGCCGTAGCTTTTAAAGTTTTAAAGTCGTAGTAGCTGGAAATTCTGGATGATTGCAAGAAAAACTGTACTCCAAAATTGTTGAAAGATTAACAATGTAGTGAAGTCGACAATTCGTGCAGTATATCTTAGATTTTAATTAAATTGTTAGAGATAGCTTCTCTCCCAAATGGTGTCTACATCTATGTTTAGTTCCTTTATTAAACACGCACCTAGATTATCATTGAATACGGTTACGCGGTTGTTGAACTCGATTAATGCAAACAAGCTAGAGCCAATGTCATTTATTCAGTCCCTGTGCTAGATAGTGAAACATTGTTTTCAGCTCTTTTGTTAGATCGCAGACCCAGACAGTTTAAATACAAAACCTGTATATATAACTTTCTACTATGTCTTAACATATCATCACAGCAAGTAGTTCAACTTCCAATGAGTTTTTGATAGAGAGTGTCTTTTATATCTAGTTTGGCTGAAAACTATTTTTTTAGGATTACCTAATCTTAAAATTAATCTAGGATTTTCATCCTGGAAAAATGTTAATGTCGAGTACAACTGACAGCATGGCTTTTACACAAAATTTGTTCTGCCATCGCCTAGATCTTTGCCACATAAACGGCACATTTGATCTTTGATGCTTTGCCGAGCTTTTAAAGATGGTATTTCAGGGCTGCATCACCTACCAAAAAATCCTACCAGTAGTCCAAGGTTCCCTGTGATGAAAGATAGTACCATCTTTGGCTAACTTAGGTGATCCTGACAAAAGCACCTTAACCTGCTGTTTCCTGGCGCGTTCTGCCAGTGGGAGCGTCCTTGTATATGTTCAATGCAAGCTTATCGCTCTTGAAGAGAATGGATTCTCTTCAATCCTTTGGTGGCTTGGGTCCCACGGAAGAGTAACGTCAGTATTGTGCCCCAATTGCCTTAAATTGTATGTACATTAGTGCAACAGACCAGACTCGTGTGTGGCACATATCCTTCGAATGCTTTCGGTTTTCTGCTAACTGATGCGTCTATTACTTCTGTCCTCCATAACTCCTGTCGCAATAATACTACTATGCTATTATTTAAAATATTTAAGAATCTCGTCCTCTGCCTAACCTTCATGACATCTGATTTCCTTTTCAGAAAGTAAGTTCAACCGTTTCTTACCATCTTTTCCCCAATAAGCAAGTTGTCTCCAGTAACCACCCCTCTCAACAATAAAGATCCAATTTATTTTTCGTTAATTAAACTTTCTTTTGAGTGGTTTTTGACCAGTTTCTCCTATCATGTTGAGATAGTTTTCGTTTGAATTACAATTCACGAGTCTTCCACAATTTGACTGCCGTCTTCGTCTTATGTCTTCTCTAGCTCTAAGCACATACAAAGACGTGTCCATTGCTAGGAGACGTGTTAGGGCTACCATGAAGTTTGCTTTAGTTTTGACATTATCTGCCTCCATTGCAGGCTCAGTGCATCTTGACAATTCTTTCAAAACCAGAAGCTTCTCGTCACATTTTAGTTTCCGCACACTAGCACTGTAGTTGATGTTGCCAGTCATAACTGGTGATGACCTATTGCGATACAAAATGTTTTGTGACTGCCCCTGAAAATATTTGGGGGTCTTGGCGGTCCACATTAGGAACATCTTAACAAAAACTTTGACATAATTCTGAAAACAGTGAAATTACACTTTTACAAAATGGAATTAAACGTCTCCAGCAGTTGATTAAGATATCCGCTGCTGTTCCAAATTTTTTACTGAAAAGTAGTGTAGTAGTAAATTGTTTTTTTGCGTTGCAAGAGCAGGTGCATCTATGAAAGGTATTTTTCCAAAATAGTGTCATATTTATTTCTCAAGAGAGATCTGCAGAATTAATCAGGTCAATCCTACTTTTATCCAACTGATTGTGAGATTTGTTTACAAAATTTGAAGATATTTTTAGACGGTGGGTTAAAATAATATCTGGGGGTTTTATCCAAAAATCTGGTCTACTTTATTACGTGGCTTGTCTCATAAATTTGGAGACAAGTACAGCTTCTATGCTGCTTTCGAGCTGTTAGGAGAGATTTAGATTTCATCACAGCACGATTCAGAATTACTCTGCCAGAAAACGATCTTTGGTCTTTAGTCTAACTTGCTATCCGTCTTCAAAAAAAAAGGTTGTCTTTATATGGTCCTTGGTAACCATCTGCTAACTTCGTCAAAACAGTGTCTGTAGAAGCCTTTTGCCATCTTCTCTGGAAAGCCATCTTTAGAATACTTCCTGTCAGCTTGCTCAAGAGGCAGTCTTTAAAAAAAGATTCTGATAATTTCGTCAGAAAATTTTCTTCGGAGTTTTAGAACGATTTTATTAGCTTTGTCGAAAGGCAGTGTTTAAATATTCTTAGAAATTTTGGTAAGCTTCTTCCTGAAGGTTGTCTTCATATGGTCTGTAGTAGCTTTCTGTCAGATTCTTCACAAGGCTGCCTCTAGAAACATTCTTCCTCAGAAGATTGTCTTTATAATCTTTACAACAAGTTTGTTGGTTTTTGTCAGAAAGCTGACTTTATATAATCTTCAGAAAATTTCGGTAAGGTTCTTCTTGAAGGTTGTCTTCAATAACCTTCTATCCGCTTCGTCAAAAGACTCTTTGTCCCTAGAAGCCTTCTCCAATCTTCTTTGGAAATCCGTCTTTAGCAAACTGATATTAGCTTCTTTCGACATTTTCTGTTAGCTTCCTCAGAAGGCCGACTCTTTGACTGTCGGGATCAGATAGTCAGAGATTTTGCAATTCGAGATATAATGGAAACCGATTTGCTACAAAGCAAAGTACTTCAAACCAACTAAATTAGCCTAAAACTAAATAAGTCAGAACTGGTACTAGATCTGGAGTATTGACCAACACTTTAAATCTTAAACCAAAAATGCTTTCACCTTTTTTATTATTTCCTACAGTTTCGGATTGGAATTTAGCAACCAAGTTTATAGGGTCAAATATTTATTCAATAAATAAAATGAAGTAATTCCCATAGTTTTTACTAGCGTATAATTTTTTGAATTGAGGATAATATGACATCATCTGGTCAAACTGGTTAAGCCCACTCATACATATATTCTACTCCTATTCAGTAATAGAATAAATGTTTTGGCTTCTCCATTTTTCACATTACACTTTACATTAGTCTTCGACGGATAAATGAAAAAGTCATAAGGTGTAGTGTCTTCAGAGATAATACAAAAAGCTTGATGTTAAGAAAATCTCGATAATTTTCTATGGATGGAAAGTCTCTGAGGGTGTGTCATACTTAGTCGTTTCCAGGACGAGGTTTTCTTAACACAATACCTTCCAAAATTAGCATTTTGGGTTTGAGGAGAGGCCATATGACATCATCAAAACCAGGGAAGGTGGTATTCCTAGATATCTCGTATGCTTTTGAAATGGTTTGACAGCATGGACTCGTTTGCAAAATGGTTCTGGCAAGGTATAATTCCACAGTGATTAAAATAATTCGATTCACCATCTTTAAAAGTCTGTCCGCTGTGGTGTACCTCAGGGCTTTCGCCTTTGTCCTGATATTAGACCTACATCCATGACTTATCTGCAGTTCAGGGGGCGTTTTTCCATCCGTTTTTCCATTGAAATTTTCTTCGTTATAACGCTACGATTTCCCGGTTATAACGCTCTTATTGAAGATAATATTGAATATACTTCAACCTCTGGTAATTTAAAAAAAAATGCAAGGTCGAAAAACGTCAGTGCAACTTTGCGTACGATTTCAAAAAGGCGAGGTGATTGTGTTTGGGTTTATGACGGCCCTAGCCGCAATGAAATACGAGGAATTAGACACCATCCTAAAAAGTTGGGTTATTCAAGCTTGGAGCTTTAATATCCCGATAAAGTGGCCCAAGTGTCGAACTCACTGGGAATCACTAATTTCAGCGCTTGAAGAGACAACTCGGATGAATTTCGATCTTTTCTAATTGATGCCAGATAAATCTTTGGTTTTAAAATCCGAGAAATGCCACGGAGGAAAAGTGAGTAAAGAACGATTAACGGATCTGGTTTGCACAAATAGCGCAGGAACACACATGAGGAAGCCTCTCGTTAAACTTGTTTTTAAAACGTGAAAACACTTCCATGCTCCTATTCGTCGCAATCTCGTGTATAGATGACTGGTGATCAATTTGTGGAATGGCTTTATGAGTGAGACACCAAAAAGCGCATCTAAAAAACGTAAATCTAAAAGACAGGAAGTTGGCTTTCCTGCCGCGCAACACCACGAGCGCCCTTCACCCCCTTCGAGCAGGAAATCATAAAAGGCAGGAAAGGTTTGGTTTGGTGCGATATGAACATATGTAGATGAAGGTTGGCGAAAGCTTTTATCATGAAAAAGATTGGCTGAGTTGGAAGGGTGTGATGAGCTCGACAATAAATGATTTTTCATTTTTAACAGTATTTATGATTTCCCGGTTATAACGCTTTCCCGGTTATAAAGTTCTTTTTCCTTGGATCGTACAAGAGGGTTATAGCCAGGTTTACTGATTTGCACTTTGCAACTATGTATTGATTTCTTTTAGATTTATACATATTTTCTCAGCCAGCTTGATTGTTTCATGCAAATTTTACCCCATTTTTATAGCCATCCTAGTGAAAATTTTATGAAAGTTGTAATAAAAAGATTTCAATAAGGTAGTAGCGACATAGATTCCTTCCCTTGAGGAATCAAGTTTGGTCAGGTTGATTTGGATAAATGCGGATGATATACATGCAGATACTTACATATATATTCAGAAATAATCAATACACTCTATATTACGATATTTATTGTGAAATTTAATAACGCACGCATTATTGTTGATTTTCTTTTGATGTTTACGCAATCAAGGAAACTTGAATAGAATTGGCATGCTTCGTCCTTGTTATTATTTTATACTTCTTCGAAGTTGATTAGGGAAGGCCTAATTCTATCGAGGAAGAACTGGTTCAAGCTACATTTGTCTCGCGAAGATAGCGGAACAAACTCGTAATATTTGCATCATTACAAAAATACTCACACAATACTGCTTTCTCAGCGTTCAGGATGATATTGCTGTAAGTTATTACTTATAACGTGTAACATTAAGGGTAAATGTGTTAGAAGAATAACGTTAATGTCGTCTGTAGAGGATAATGAAAATGATGAGAGTTATTTGATATTGGTATTGCTTTTATCGCAAATTTGAAATAAAATCCAGTCGAATTTATTATTATATATACACGGGATAACGATCTGAAATTCTATACTTAATTTGTGCTTAATGCGCTAGAGTTCGACGCACATTTATTGCCTACTCGTAATCTCGCAATAATAACGATCTTTTTAAACATGAGCAGCGATATTTGAATTACAATTAGGACCAATGCCGATGCTGTTGGATAATTACACATGTAACTCAATCGTTCATGAAATACGAGCTGTATGCAGGACGAGAAACGAGCACAAAATAAAAAAATATATATGTATATGTATAACAACTGAAATATCATCACAGCGTCCTTGTTCCAGCATACTTGTGAGCTTTTTCATGAGAACATGGAAGTATTTAATAACGGCGCGTGCAAGGTCACACGAGAGAACCAATTCTCGTTTTGTGTTTTGTAGTATTTGAATGGGCGATAACAAAAAGCTCTTCAGTCCTATTTATGGAAGTTATTAGATTTTAATTACTAAAGAATTAACTCCGTAAAAGCGTTAATGAATGAATAATTGCTGAAATTCCATGCTGATTGCTATTTCTAGGTTTATACATTTAGGGACTCGTCTTCAGACACATAATTATCCCCTTTATCTTATCAATACTCTCTTTAATTTAATTTTTTATAACCTATACTAATAATCCGAAAGGTCGAAAGCTCTTAAATGGCAATGCGTTAAATTCTATTTATACTCGACTTGATTTTTTGTCATCAGAATGACTATATTTAAAGCATGCTACGGTAAGAATGTCAACTTTTTATCATTGATATTTTTTTTTGCGAAAAACACAGTAATGCGTGTGTGTCGTGTGTGGCCGGAAGAAGATAAAGGAACACGAAGAAGACCAACTGGTCAACTGAGGCGTACCACAGCGTCAAGATAAGCGCTTCAGAAAACTAGCTCTAGGAGACCGTTTTGCTATAACGCATCAAATCGCTGACCAATGGTTTCGAGAAGAAGATAGACCAGTTACTATGCGTGCACTATATCGCCGCATTTGAGCCTTTCGACTTTTGCTGGTGCTGATACCAAAAGAAAAGAAGCCGGGGCAACAGAACGACACGTACTGACCCTTATGCATTCTTGACGGCTTGGGCAAATTGCTGGAACAACTCGTGCTTCTGAGACTGAAGAAGGAGATAGAGAGTAAAGGAGGGCTATCCCAGGAACAGCATGGATTCAGGGAAGGCAGATCTACGATCACAGCACTGAAGAGGGTTAAAGAAATCGCATTGGAGGCAACAAGTGGATTTTATATGTACATCGACGCAATTATGCGCACTTATTACGATGGATGTTGAGAATGCTTTCAACTCTGCCCCGTGGGAAGGACTTCTATATGAGCTGAAGAAGAGGTCAATTTCTCCCTATTTGTATAACATGGTGGACACTAGATGGAAGAGTGCGCAATGATTGGCGACCGTGGTGAGATGACACTTACATGCGGCGTACCACAGGGGTTCGTACTCGGCCCAATTCTATGGAACGTATATTACGACGGGATACTTGAGCTGCCAGTACCTTCGGGCGTACATTTAATGAGCTACGCGAATGATCTGGGCGTGGTGATTACAGCACGTAATGCAGAATCTCTCGAGGCTTCGCCTGAGCGGACTCTGGACAGTGTAGTAAAATGGCTGGAAGCTAAGAAGCTAAGGCTCGGCGCGCAGAAAACTGAAGCAGTTCCTCTAGTTGGTGGTAGAAATCTAAAGCAGATTGCCATAAGAGTGGAGGACACACTGATCCGTAGCCGCGAGAGCCTGCGATACCTTGGTGTCCATATGCAAAGGAACCTCAGACGGGCAGAACAATTGGCCAGGACGACAGAGAAAGCGCACAAGACTATGGGATCCCTCTGCCGGCTTATGCCTAGAGTTGGGGGCCCCAGTGAATGCTCTAGGAGACTATTATGTGCCACGGTGGAGTCTATATTATTGTACGGGGCATCTATCTGGAGTGTGGCCATGCAGAGGGAGACGCACCGACGAAAGTTAATGAGCGTACAACGAAAGCTCGCTATCAACATCTCGAGAGCATACAGAACTGCGTCATCTGAAGCACTGTATGTAGTCGCGAGAACTCCGCCGATCTCATGGTGCAATAGAGGACGCCCATAGAGCTAAACGGCGCTGCATATAGGGCGACAACTCGGAGTAGATTTCTGGATAACTGGCAAGTTAGGTGGAGCGGAAACAGGGGACAGGCTACATGGACTAAGAGGTTAATACCAGACATTAGACCTTGGGTAAATAGGAAGCACGGGCAAGCGGGCTATCACCTGACACAATTCCTGACGGGACATGGCTGCTTTCTGGCATATTTGCTCAGGTTCGCGCTGAGTCGTACGCAGGAGTGCTGCTACTGCGATAGTATAGATACGGCGGAGCACACCTTTTTTGAGTCCCCAATGTAGACAATCGAGAGGCAGGAAGTGGAGGAAACAGTAGGGACTTTTACAACGGACAATAAAATCACCAACATGCTTAGGAGCGAGGAAGACTGGAGAGCAGTAGAGAAGTGGATAAGGCGCATTATGGAAAAAAAGGAGAGTACCGAGAGGCAGAGGCAAAGATCAAGGCTGATCAACGAAGGAAGTACGCTCTAACAACATCTAGCTTCCCTGTGAAGTAATGCCAGAAGCAGTTCCAGAGGGGAAAGACCTGGAAAGCCTGGGGGGTTTTTTAGTGGGTATGCCTAGATGGAGACTCCCACACTGACGTGTCATAGAGCGACACACGCGTAGTCCATCAAGGATTTTTCCCCTTATTAAAACAAATAATAATAATTCTGTTTATTGTCCAACGGAAGACCATTTACAGGACAAATTAACGAAAGTACATACATACATACTTATATAATTAACAAACAACTTCTAGTAATAATAATATAAAAAAACGCAGAAATATATATACTCAAAAAAAATTAACTTATTCATTAATAGTATCAAAAACACATCACAATACATAGCATCAGCCTTGCGGCACATCATTGTTAAAGGAGAGGTGCGAAGCAATAAGTTTGACTTAGGAAAAGTCAAGGAAAGTGTAGAAGAACAACGAGAGGAAATACGAGGTACACGGAAATTACAGCAGGAGAGTAAGTGGGAACTACTAATGAAACCATGCACCAATTTCCATATGAACTTCGCACCATGGATTTCTCGACGAGATCCTAAGGACTGCACCTGGTGTCTCGTCAGCAGTAATCCATAATCCACCATTCGTGAGGGATAAACGCCATCCAGTTTAAAGGATAGGTGCTTTAAAAATGGACGTTGTACCTTCTCAACAAGTAACTGAAGGTAAATATAGCGAGATGACCAAACTTGAGAGACATATTCGAGCTTACTGATTACAAAACTAAAATACATACTCTTCAAAAGTGGGATGCTATTGAATACTTTACAGGTTTGCAACACAAATCCTAAAGTTTTAGAAGCAGAGACACAAATATTCGTAATGTGAGGAATAAAGCTTAAGCATGAATCAAATATTATTCCAAGGTCTTTACAGTATCCAGCTTATCGAGTAGGAAGTTGTTTATGGAATGTGAAGAATGAACTAAATAGTTTTCCTTGTGTACGTGAGAAAGCAGCATTTCTTGACATTTAACGCAAGCTTGTTTACGAAGCACCAATCAGCAATGAGATCAACGTTATGTTGTAAATGAAGTACATCTTCTTGTGTTGTAACAGGTCCATAGATTTTTAAATCGGCTGCATAGGAAAGTACATGGCATGTTAAAGATGATAGTAAATCATTAATGAAATTTACAAATAAGAGCGACCCTAAATGTAACCCTTGCGGAACACCAGAGGTATCTGTTAATCAGGTACGATTATAAAAGCAGCAATAGGGAAGGGCTGAGACCAAAGAGACCAAAGATAGTTTACTAAGCAGAACACTGTGATCTATGGTGTCGAAAGCACTGCTGACATCAGTGTATATGACGTGTGCTTGACGGCGACTATCCAGTTGTTCACTGAGGTATTGACCAATGGACACAAGGTTTGTAACTGTAGATCTTCCTTGAATAAAGCCGTGTAAAATATAGGACTATAGGTGAAATATAGGACTTAGTATTGTGATACAAACAAGAATAAATGACGCTCTCAAAGATCTTTGCAAAGTTAGATAGAATAGATATTTGTCTGTAATTATCAACATGCGTTTTAGGAACAAGTGGATGTGTATCCAGGGATACAATAATGTTTGATAGATTTGACACAACAAGGTCAAGAAGTCTATTGTCACAGTTAACAACAGTGTTAAGCTTCAGGTTTAACAGATTACACAAACAATGTAGGTTTATCAACTAAAAGTGCTTCAAGGGCTTCACAAAAAAGATCGAAGTCATTATGAAAAATATCAGGTAGTACATAGATAACTACAATATAAAAAGAACTAGAAAGAAATTTACAACTGCAAATTACTAAGTCCCCCAAGGGAGCGATAGAGTAAATAGAAGTTGCATTAATAATTTGATAGGAAATATCCGTTGCTAAGGCAACCAACACTCCTCCTCCAGTAGAACGGTTAATAGTAGCAAACTTTCTATCAGATCTGACAACATTATACGCAGGAGATACTAGTTCTGAACTTAGGAGAGAGTCATTTAGCCAGCTTTCAGTTATAACTATGACATCATAAGATGACTCACAAGCAGCAGTGTAGAAAGTGTGGGTCTTGGATCTCAAACCACGAACATTTTTATAATAGATGTCAAGGGAGCTAGGCAAACCGTTGGATGAACTTAGTTTAAAGTATTGACAATAGTGGGTATTCCTTTGATATATTTGATTTTTAAGTTAGAGTCCTCATTTTTCTTGCGATTATCTAACTCGGTCATAGCATCTTTGTGAAGTTGAAGTTGCATAAGAGTGCGATCTCTGTATATTGACAATTTAGAAAATTTAGAAACAGCTTATATTTTAGAGATGTTTCGTAAGATTGTATGAACATCAGACTCTGAAGGAAAAGAAACTTTAATAGGTCTACAACGATTCGGAACAGCAGCATCAAATTCGCCCAATCTCGAAATTTTTATATTCGTGGTATCAATCTGAACAGTGGAGCAAATATCGACAACTACTTTCTTATCTAAGAGTATTTGTTCATTATTAGTTTTGCATGCCGTTTCAGTAAATCCAAAAATTACGACGTTGGTTTTTCTCTGCTCACGATCACATATTTCTTGAATAATACGCTCAGTATCAATAAGTGAGGAGGTTTTTGAATTAGTAAGTCCTGAAACAGATTGCTTTAAAACTTTTATTTCATCATGCAATGAAACTATAGCGGATTTCAAACTGTTTATATCACCACCGATTTGGATACAACTCTTACAAGTCCACGTAATACCAGATTTCGAGTGAATTTTGCGAGCTTCAGACGGGGAAACATCAACATATTCTATCTTAAAAGGCTTATTACATACACAACAGTTGACAAATTTATGTGATTGATCAGTATTTCCGCAACAAACACACGTAGGCATATTTAAGTTTATCAGATAAGACAACTACACAAGGATCAAACTGGGATACACTCTTCACTCGCCAACGGTGCCCGTCGTGGCGATTTAATAAGACGACACAGTGGAAAAAAATAGGCAACGGAAAGGTACTCCGACAGAAACACAGGTGAAAATGTGGCCAATGTTAAAGATCTATTTATATGCAAAAGGTGTATATAGCAAATAAGTGCAAAGAACAGCAAAAAAAAGAAAAAGAAAAAGATACCAAAAAATAAGTCGATAAACTAATAATGTGATTCGGTATGACTTACCAAACAAATACCAGATTAACGATGTAATTTTGGAAAACGAAACTTGTATAGAAATAAAGAGAAAACTATACACTTTATGATGGTGCAAGTCACAACTTTTGAAAACAAATCAGTAGTTACACAATGCGATTATATTTAATAGAGAAAAATATGTATGTACGTATTGCTAACGCATGAAACACAACTTTTAAGATGAACAGAGGAAAACTTTGTAGCGAAAGCATCAACTATGCTCTGAGGTGACTCAAGAATATTATTGTTGGCTACTGCTTATGGTAGTCGATCACCACTTCTGTCTATTCCAGGCATTATGACAGTTGCGGGTTATGTTGATGTCCTACAAACCAATTTACTACCTCATCTAGATGGCCGTCCACACGTCCTTTTTCAGCAAGACAATGCACGTCCTCATATTGCTCGTCGAACTATAGACTTTCTCCAAGACGCGGGCGTTAACGTTTTGTCGTGGCCACCCTGTTCCCTGCATTTAAACCTCATCGAACATGTGTGGGATATCATGGGGAGGAGACTATCACATTGCCAAAACAATCAAGTTAAACAAATGATTCCCTCTCGATGTAACACTTCGAATGTCACCGAGTATAAATTTCCTTCCAATATAAAAATAATTCAAGACAAAATAATCAGTAATACAACTTATAGGTTTATAACGTACCTAATTATATCACACATTAAGTATGGTTATTGTATTTTGTTGGCTTCTTTACAATCCTCTTAGGTCAGTGCTGTTAAATTTCATATGCACGTATTCAATAGACTTCTACACGGTGGTGACATAATCCAGCTTACTCCTAACGAGCGACTAAAATAAATACTTTAAGCATTTCACATTTCTGGTTGATTTTATAATAAAACGGAAAAAGGAATAATGTAGGTGTAATGTATGTATTTGGGTACACTTACACTACCATCCATAACTATCTAGCCTCCTTTATCGCTGCCCATAATCAAGCCGTTCTAGCAATTAATTTCACCAAAGTTTCCACTGATATCTTTTTCCATTCTTCCTATAGAAGGATCCATTATACAGCAGAAGATGCTGAAGCAACTTTTACTATGTAAGTCTTCAACAGAAGTGCCTACAAAACACCTCCTAATCATCACTGACCTTCTGTAGTTTTTGACGATTGGTGCAATGTATTGGTCCAGTACTTGTTCTTCTATTGGTATTGAGATAAATACACGTCTGCAACACACTTTTTCGGCCTCCCAGTTCTCTTTTTGTTCGAAAAACTACTACCACTTATAAATTTAACGTTATACTGTTTGCTTACTAATGCTCGATTGGGAAGGAACTTGTCTATTGTCTTTACCAATTTTGCAGGAACTTATAACTAAAATACGCATCTGTATGGATACCTCCTTAGTGTTTGCCTACTACTATGACAATGACAAATAATATGGAACAAAATTATGTTTTGTAAACATCGGCAGATTTAGAATTAATACAACCTTCAGTGGAACTTGGAGTGGAGGTCTGGCTTGTTGGTGAATCTTCTAGAAAATTATCTCCACACCAGCACTAACACTGTAACCACCGTAGTGCTTAGTGCCCGTCCTTCTATTCTTTGTATGTGTGGTGGGGCCACCTCGCATTACAAACGTTATGTACCAACCATTATTATTTGCAATACGCACCACATAATGTAACCCAAAAGGTGGTTAAATACTTATGGATTTTAGTATATGAAGTGAACATGCTCTATGTGTGCATTAGACGCAAAACTCTATATTTGACAAATAAGTCAATTTGAGATATTCACAAAAAACTCTTAATTTCCATTACAATCAACGTTTTCAAGAAATGGTACATTTTAATAAGAGATACTTATCTCTGTAGTTGTATGGTAGTACTTTGTTTGTTACTTCTTCGTTGTATGTTTTGAAAAAAGCTATCGAAAATTGTATTTACATAGTTTTGCAACTGATATGTGCAAGTATTTAGAAGTATTTGGATATAGGTTATTGCAATTCTAGCTTTTGTTATGGCGAAACACTATAAAGAGTAGGTACCTATTAATACTGAATGAAAATTTATTTTTTCTGTTAGAACAAGTAATACAAAAGCAAAACGTTATAACTAACTTATACACTAAACCCTGAGTTCATCTGGATCTTCATCTATGCAGCCAGTTTCTATAATATTGTCATCATTGGTGTGTGGATCTATACCTCTATCTATTATCTTGTAGATATGGAGATCTGGATCATCCCTCCAATCTAGCCCAAAATGCTTTTTAAGCAAAGTGTTTATGGAGGATTTGTCTCCTCTCAAAGTCGTGCCAACCACTTGCGACTCTGGCTTTAGTAAAGAAATCTTTTTTCCCTTTCTTCACTATGGATTTAGTGCTGCCCAGGTCTGACCTGTAGGATATTTCGCTCTTTAATATGATGAATCATTTTGCTTGGAGAATCTAGAACCTCTTTGACTCATTGCATTTAAAGTGCCATTGGTTAGGTCTTTTTAAAACAAGATCACTCTTCGTTTTCCAATCACAAACCCGCCGTCTTCACCAAGTCTCAAAACCTTGGAATGCCTTGCAGTTATTTCTTCATACTGCTTTCTGTTTATTATAATATCCTTCTTCTTTATGTTTCTTTCAATCAATCCAAAAATTCGATCTAATGGCAAAAATGAGGGGCTTACAACAGGAAACGTAATTCCCACTGTTTCGATGTGTCCAGGAGCTTCATTTGCTAACCAGTACATTATCATTGACATCATCGTACTATTTTTGTTCTGACCGCCGCAGCCATCTGCAAAAAGTTGAATTCTCATTATTTGCTTGTCAAAGTTGAACTTAACAAGTGTTTCATGTACAGCAGATGTAATAGCATTTGAATTTTTTGGGTGCTCGTATTCCAACCATACATACGACTTTACGTTGGTAGACGAGAGTGAGATTTTACAGCTCTCAGCTACTATGGTGAAGTTGTAGAAGTTTATTTGCTGCGAGAAGTAAGCCGACTGATCTGGCAGCTTTGGTAAGCACAGGTTCTTCTAGCAGTCAAAAGAAAAGATTTGTACATGATTGACCTCATTTTGTAAGAAAGAGTAAAATGCTTTCACTCTTAGGGTGTGAACCCTCTGTTAAGTTATTATCTTTAATCTTTAATCTTTCATCTTTCATCGGAAATTTGTTTCTTCAGAGTTTCCTTTCATCTAATACACGTTGAACAAGCATCACTTAAAGGAGTGCCGATAGCTAAGTTATACTTAGAGGCTGTGTAGCGCAGTGGCTAGCGCGCTCGCTTCACAGTCTCGGGGTACCGGGATCGAATCCGGTGCGATCTTTCTGAATTTGGTTTTCTGTAGTTTCCCAAATTCCACGGCAAATGCGGAAAGATAACATCTTAAGTCGGTCTACAGCCGCAGGCGTAATAATAACTCATGGCCAGCCGATGCCCCCTGTAATTGGCGCAAGCTGTTGGGGGATGCTAAGGCATGAATTATTATTATTATTATTATTATTATTATACTTATGATTAACATATGTCAGAAAATAGGATATCTTCACTAAAAACTGTGGGTTCTGCTGACAGTACATCTTATAGAGTTTAGAAAAACTCAGATCGCAATCTCGACTTTTGCCCTCTACAGTAATGACTTTCTACACATTTAAGGCTTTCCAGAAATGTTTTAATAGATAACTTTATGTCTTCAAACTTATCTCCAATTCTGTCTCCTCCCCTTGGCATATCTCCATTGAGGACAAACTTTCTTACTATTTTTTCGATTCTTTCAGGACTTAAACGAATTATGTTTAGAAAAGCATTTTTGCACACTCTCAACTTGCCACCAGTTCCCAATGCAGGAACAAACTATTTTAAAGATATGCCGTGTAAGTTTGTAGTTGCCCCCTTAGGCTTCTGCCCTTCACAAAATTTTAGAATGAAAATATCTTGCTTAACTTTATCAGTGGTTGAATATAATTTTTTGTTGAACAGCTGAATGTCTTGCATTTTTCAATATCTACATTGATATACCTTCTTTACATGATGAAATGTGGATATTCAGGTAGGTCTTTAGGTTGATGTTTAGAAAAAAGAACATATTGCCGGTGAACCCCAAACTAAACGTACGGCGAATTTTCACGCACGTCTCACGTCGCGATAATTCGATTAAAAAAAATAGCTATAACGAAAGAATTCTCACCTTAACCTTTGCATTTTAATCCTTTTCCATTATGCGTTTCCTTCCTTTTCCAGTTCTAGAAGGGGTAATTTTTATTGGAAGAAGATCCATGCTATCGCGTTTGTATACAAATTTTAGTTAACAATCCAACTAGTATACAAGAATGAACAAGTTACAAGAAACAAACAATCATATCCCCCCAACGACAGATACCCTGTCAGGTGACGCGAGCAAGGATTCTGATTGGTTCAAAGTAAATACAGAGTTATGCTAATGACAACGGCCTTCAAATACAGAGTTCTGCTTCTTGGTCAAGATTTCACATAATATTTTCTGAACAAATGGTTAATTTTGCATCTTACTAGTTGCATAAACATGTAGTAATGGGAGATATTAGATATTTTACATGCAAACATGGTTTTTATAATTTTTGCAAATAAAGAGTTTTGCATCTAACACACATATGTACATATATCGTGCCCAAGTCTATCTGTCCTTTTCTAAAATTTTAAGTCATCCACAAGCAGGAGAAAATTAATTAAAGAAAAGCATTTTGCATTATAATTTATTTAGTTTATTTAGAAATAGTAAAGGATAGCTATAACAGCCTTGAGGAACACTCGATGTGACATGATGCGACTTTTAGTTATTGACTACCACAGACTGCAAACCATTTAAAGTATAAAGTATTTGTCTCTTTTGCATTTTGTAAAAAACTGAAATATTTCGTTCATCTAGGTGTTGTAAATAAAAAAAGAATAAATGCAAAACTACACATGTGTCGTGTTAGCTATTTAGTATTAAGTCAGACGATAAATAGCGGTAGTTGCAATTCTTAATTATTATGAGGTTTATAGTGTTATTTTTTCCGTATTTTGTATTTCGTTGGTGCATAAAAATGGTTTACTCTATAGCCGAAAGAGTGAAGCTGATTTCAATATTCTTTGCAAATCATGAATCTGCATTCAGAGCAGCTGCCATTTTTAATCAGCGGCATCCTGGCAAACATGTCAATCGAAAGTATATCCTGGATTGGGGCATAAATTTAGAGAAACTGGATCGGTAGCTAACAAAAAGCGAGATATTGCAAATCAGTAGTCAATGAAGCAGTGGAAGTAGCTGTTCTAGGTCATGTCATTCAAGATGCAACACTGAATACGAGAAAACTGGCTGCTGCCTCAGGGGTTAATCAAACTAGCATACAAAGAATTTTGAAAAAACACAAATTCCATCTCTACCAAATACGATTAGTCCAAGAGCTTAACGAAGATGATTTTGATAGACGTCTAGAATTCTGCGAATCATCATAATGAAATGTAACGCCATCAACTAGGTATCATTGTAAAGAGAATCGAAAGACCTTTCAATCGAGGTACAACTCAACCCCCCTTTTCATTTAAGATTTTTGGAGTCAGTTCCACCCTACCTAAGGGATTGCAGATGAAGGTTTGCTTGTACGTCTAATAAATGTCCCTCTCAAAAACAAAGTTGACGTGTCTGAGCATTTTATTTTAATTTGACTTTAAATGCCCAAAATCAATGCCGTTTCGTTTTCGAATGGCCACCCTGTATATATTTTTCCTTTTATGCTCATTCTTGTAGACTTGAATTCAAATTTGTAAAAGACATGTAGTCTAAAACAAATAAACACTATTATTATTATTATTATGTCACAAATGAACGGCGTCTTCAAGGAAATGTGCTACACTTTAAACTGTACTAGAATCTAAAGCATCTGCTACTGGAGCTGTTTTACTTTTATTCATGATGAATTCTGCAAATCCCAAATGGCTGATGATGGCTGGTAAGTAATAAAGGTGTGGCGTTTACTAGGAAGTGGAAGTATGCCTGAGAGAAACGGGAGTGCACCACACGTTGAATACTAATGGTGAAAAATTATCTAGCTATTAAAGATAACCAAAAAGACAGGAGAAGACGATCATGATGAAAACCAAGCAACGTTTAAGCAAAGATCCCACGAAGTTTGAATTGAACATCTCATTTATCTCGTTTTGATCACATTATTTGAACTGCACGATGTTGTAACGCAACAACAACATGGATTTCACTCACTATTAGATAGACGAGATCGATACAGTGCTAAGTTTCTGCTAGATGTTCTTGAGAATGTTGTGGATTCACCATCTCTGCTTGCCTATATTGATTTCTGCTTGCCAGTGTAGAGTACACGATCGAAGGATCGAGTGAGGTCTTAAGAGCACCAAGAGCTAGAACTAATATCTTAATTAAGTCTCCAGTATTTCACATGGTGAATAATTTCAATAAACGGTATTCAGTTAGTGATAACATTTAGATTTGTCTATAGCCTTCTTTCTACTAAAATTGTTGCTTGTTATATACCTCTTTAATTTACTTATTTTGTACATACTTTGACTTCTCCTTTCTTTATTATATCGCGCATTTACTTTATTTACTTTGCCCGTTGTAGGTTATGTTTGTGGTTCTGGACTGCGTCGTCAAATATATATGTATTATGTATTAATATATCTTTTGTATGCAACCCATGATATACCGCTGTATTTATAATTTCTTATTGTACTTCTTTATTTTCATGCACTGCATTTAATTGTAATTTTCTTCTGTCCTGTAAATGATGATTACCGTTGGACATTAAAGAATATTATTATTATTATTATTATTATTATTTCTAGGATCTCATTTTTTAAGACGAAATATTCTATACCTACAGTATTATAATAGCTAACAATTCGAAATATCGAATATCATTTCCAATAAATGGATAATTTTCCACCATTTTAAGTTAACAATGGAATACCATATTCGCTCTCAATTTGTAATGGTTGATTTAATTTCATCGAAATCGAATTTAGTGCGAATATTAGAGTGCGGCGCGTATTTGATATTTATCTAATGTTCCACGAAAAAAATGAAATACGAAGAGGGGATTTTCGGAGCTTAGTTACCTTTCCTTTTTAATAATACGTTCTCTTCCACGGTTCGGGCACTGAAGCTCAAATTCGACGTAAATTACAACTTGAAATCCGACTTAAAAGACGTGATGTGACTTGTAGGAAACTGTGTACCTTAAATTGAAATATTGAATTATTGAATACTGCCCATCATATTTTTCGTGAGAAAGAAGCCGAAAAAGATGAAAGTTGGATGTTCGGATTAATTATGAAAGCACGGCATATGAGACTGATTTATTGATCCTATACAAGGTGTCTCTAACATGAATATGGTCTTAAGATTCGTTCCTGCGTTCTATCTTCTAGAAAATAGACACCAATCAGATTGTGCAAAACTTTACACGATTATCTAACATCGATTATATTTAACGAAGAATGTGTATATTTTTATCTCCACCTTAAAGCACGCTGTAATAATGTGAACAGAACTATTGCATTGTTAATATGACGTGCGGTTAGGACATGCTGTCGAAACAATTTTTTTTCGATTGATATAAAGCCATCAACTACAGTCTTTAAAATAACATCGCAGAAATGGTTATGACATTGTAATTTTTCTGTCAATATCACTCCTCCAGTTTTCTAGCAATAAAAACTCTTAATACTGTTGATAATATATTACGTTTATTAATTACTGAGGAATAGAATTTTTGATAATTTAAATTTTTTGACGTAAGCACAACCTCAACCTATTACTTATGGACCGCTAAAGTTCTCCATTTTGTGTCGGTTTTTGACTTCACATCAATTTAGCTTCAATTTTTGCTGTATTGTCCACATATGGAATGGTTATTTCTTCATGATGAGGGTGTGAGTGTTTCAATAACTAAGCTTGGCTCCAATCATTCCTAACGGATCATCATGGTTAGATAGATATCATAATCATATCATAATCTTTGCATTCGCTATTCTTTGTTTCCCTATAACTTTCCCAAGCACTGTCCTTAATGTACTAGTAACCGATGAAATGTATTAACCTAACGCCATGCATGCCAAAGTATCAAGTCTAGTTTGCTGCAGAGTCTCCTTTGTTGAAGCTCGATGTTCGTCGGCAAGAAAATCTGAATAATCTCACAAATCTTTTTTCATGCTCAATGAATCAGGAAATCTACATAATGCATGCTTAGAAGCTCTTGTCCGAAAATTCATTCTATTGCAAGGACTTACCAATAAATTTCTTGAGGAGCCAGAGAAGAACGCCGAGATGGTCTGGATCTCTCTGGAGATCTCGCCTTAAAGGCTGAATTTTTTTTGATTGTTTTAGTTTTGGAATCTTGGTCAAGTCTTCCATTGGTGAAGATAGATTAGATTAGATTAGATTAGATTAGGGGTGGCCCTGCGGGCCTCTTTCGCCGCGACCTTTCCGGTCTATTGTGATCCCCAGTAAACCTAGAAGGCGCCCTCTAACTTTGCCCTCTTTATGAGGCTTAACGTCCTTGAGAGCGGCTCCTGTATGTAGCTCTGTGCTGTGGGATATTCTGTGCGCTAAATAAGAAACCTTGTTCTTGCCAAGCCTACGCAGTGGCACAGTATGTGGACCGGGGTTTCTTCCTCTTCCTTGCAAAATCTGCACATGGCATCGTCCGCTAAGCCTATGTTGTACATATGCCTATTTAGTCTACAGTGACCTGTCAACAGACCTACTAACAATTTGACAGTTTTCCTGTCTTTATCTAGTAGGTCTCTGGTAAATTCAGACTTCTGTTCTTTTAGGAACTCCTTTGCCTGTCTTTGCCCAGGTGATATTCGCCACCAGTCCCTGGACCCACTGTGAATCCATTCGTTGATGGATTTTCTGATTTGTGAATTTGTGGTGCCGAAGGATGGGGCGGGCCCGACGAATTGCCTCGACGAACCTTGTCTGGTCAAATCGTCTGTCGCCTCATTACCCTTCACACCCTCGTGGCTGGGAACTCAGGCCAAAACTAGTTTCCTTCAGGAACCCACCTCGTTTAGGGCATTAACGCAGTCCCAAACCAGTTTGGAGTGAACACCTGCTGAACTAATAGCTTGCTTGGCTGTCCGAGAAGATGGCGACGCTTTTCCCGAGCTCGGTCCATCTTTCCACTTCTCTAACGCAATGATGGATTGCTGCTACCTCAGCTTGGAATACCGTTGTGTCCTTGCTGAAGCTTATCGACAGAGCCTTTCGAGGCTTTCCTCCGTATATGCCGGCTCCTACACCATGTTCGGTTTTGGAGCCGTCTGTGTACCAGTTCGAGTCCGCGGAGAACCTTTCTTCCAGTCCTTCTTGTCTGGTATTATAACCTGATATTTCCTATTCAGGTTGAATTTATGAACCATGGAGTCGCTTAGCACCCCCGTGAGGGGTTCCTTCTTAAGTTCATTCATCAATGGTGAAGATAGACATTTATCTGGTGTTTGTTAAAGTCACACAGTGGTTTTGGTCCAGTGGATCAACACTCTGTGCCATTGTTTGCAAGACCAGTAAAAGCGTTGTTACTCACATCAGCATAATTGTGTTTCTTTTTGGCTAGAATTTTGGCAACAAGTAGATAGTCCTAATTTAGCTTCTATTCGAATGTAGATGCTTTTAATGCCGGTTAGTTCTTCGAAAAATGTACAAAATTTACTTAGTGACGTAGTGTTACACCTGTACATTGTGTCAACCTCTGCAAACGTTTCAGCAATATCCTTTGTAGGCGGGCTTTCTAGCTAAGTTTAAGGATAGCTTCCTTCTTTTTTGGGGGTGGTACCGCACCTATTTTGTATGGATTAATGTGCAATTACTATACTATTGGAACGGATGGATGTAAAACCATTATATTTGCTCCTTACTAGGTCATTGGAGTAGTGTTCTACCTCAAAGACATTGTGTCAACGTCCGCAAACGTTTCAACAATATCTTTTGTAAGTGGGGATTCCAGCTAAGTTTAAGGATAGCTTCCTTTTTTTTTGGGGTGGTACCACACCTATTGTGTAAACCTTTGCAAACGTTTCAGTTCCATAGGAAACTGTCTAATTATAATTATTCTAAATATGATTTTCATATTTCTTACTTTACAGAGAGAAAAATTAATAAACGTATCATCTTTAAACTATTTTTTTTATCGAGTTTTGTTCATATCAATCTTGATTTTAGCCTAACAGGTGTCCTCGAAGAGGTTGTGTTGTTGAAATATTAATATTGATTTTGACCTTTATTTACTAAGAGTTTAACGTTGTCCTTTGCATATTCGGGACTAACGTACGCAGCACCACGAAACACAGTGGAATTAGAAATCAATAAAGGCAAAGCCGGGTATTAACCTTTAAAGGAGATAGTACTTTCGTCGAACTAAATATTAGATTGCGTAAACGACGATGTAATACACGTTTTATCGGAGGTTTTTATATCATTGTATAAATACGTTTATATTTACTTCAAATAAATAAGAAATAATTAAAAAAGAAGAAATTTAAGGAACAAAAAAGGCAATATTACATGTTTGTTTTTTAAGGACCTCCTGTATTTTTTCCGCATAACATCTTAAATTGGCAGTGTTATTAAACTGAATAATGATATATTTAAACAACTCCTCCAAATCTGCTCCTTCTACTTCTCTCAAAAAAGGAACGCTAATAAGGGAGGTTCGCCAATTTTATTTATAAATATAACTCACGCTACCTTCCTTTTAGTACCTAATGAATACATGCGTCATCATACATCATTATAATTAAATTGCAAGAGCACTACGGACCTTCCGAGAAGGGAGAAGTGCTTCTAAGAAACCTGGTGTAAGAAAAGAAATCGACGATGCCTCCATCCAGGATTCGTAGGCCAGCCCGGGAAACAGTTAGTAACACCACTTGAGAATAAGTGTAGTACATATAAAACTTTTTGTAAAATTACTCCTATGCCCGCTCTTCTTAATAAGTGAAAGGCATGCGGCAAACGCCAGATTTTACCACTATCTGTGCATTAACTTTAATTAGAGTTTACACTAGTTAGTTTCGTTAAAGTAAGCACTTGAATCTCGCCAGTGTTAGTGGTTGAATACGCTATGCAGTAAATAACTAAATCAAGGTATTACTGATAGTTCCAGCTAGCGCTAGAACCATTATTAGGAGATACCGATAGAGCCAGAAACCAATTTGAAGCGAGAAGCGAGAAATAGATAGATATACTCTACTGAGGGTGCGTTTTCATTACTAAAAACGTCGACCCTTATCTGGTATCAGTCGAGTGTAATTAATGTTCGCTGTTGGCGTATCTCTTTTAAAATCTATTAATAATTTACCGTAAATGGGAACGCGTTTTACTTAAAATAATTCGAAACTCGAAGCATATTTTGGAATGCTATTATCTGAAATTCCCCGAGATGATTTATCTTTAGGGATAGCGAGTATAATGGCACTTTCCAGAAAGAGAATAATTCGTGTAGGTGTAAATTATCTCGTTAGAAACCAACATCAAAACTGCATTGTTCCGTTTTTCATGGATGTCAGCGCATGACCATACATTTTCGTTCGGCGGAATAACTGAACAAAATCCCATTTTATCTTCATCATCAAAAGCGAGTCGGACCAGTCTAGTGTTGATGGACTTTTGTGGAAAATTCGCAACATATGCTTTTATTTTTAGTGAGAAACGTAATACAATGATTCGTCACAATTATTCATACTATAACCGTGTTGTAGTAAACAATTAGCTTGCTCAATTATGTATATTATAAGAAAGAAAGAACATAATATTTCGTGGCAAAAAAAGATATTACGCCTGCCAAATCGTGCGTTGTGTACCTATTTATATCTACCTATATTATTACATAGAACGAAATCGTTTCGAACACATAAATACACATGTTGTACACACAGATACAATATAGCCACTGCCTATATGTGTAGCTACTATAATATGTTAGAATAGCATGCAGAACAAATACAAATATAGGCTATAAATAAAAGATGAATGACAGCTACCGCATCCTTTGTTTATCTATGTATAAATCCCTTCAACATATTCAATACGTCTAATGGTGTGTTCTAAATTATAAGGATGAAATATAGAAATACTTATGTGTCTATTATATGAATTGATATTTTCATATCACCGCCATACAGTATCTACTTGCGTTGTACAGATTTGCAGGTATTTATTAGTACTTGCGCCCTCTACATCTTAATGCATACTTGTAAATCGAAAAAATTATATTATAATTCTTCTATCATAAAATACAATACAATACATTTTTACACGTATTTTTTTATCGGCGTATCCGCACGATTTTGAGGCACAGCCCCCTCCAAAGTGGACGATTTTTCAATTTTTGCAAATATTTCCTAAATTATAACAGATATTAAATTTTCTTCTTAACCCTTATAGGCACCTTACATGATCAAAAATATTGACAATACAAGAGAGTATTGACAATAATATTGGCCATGTAAGGTGAATATTGATGGATTGATGCGACGATTGACGAAAATCTAGATTTTTTGAAATCCACACATCAATACCGGCAAGTGGGGGGTATATGGACAATAATATTGACCGTGTGAGGGTGCGCATCAATACTTGCATCAATATTGCAGTCGTTTCAGTCACAGCGCAGTCATGATGGAGTGTATATAGTCTATTTCCGGCTCTGAGACATCCTTCAACGAACTTCCCAAAGTAGAAGATGACCCTGGTAATGAATCGGAACGTGACAAACAAAGGTACTAAGCAAATTTATTGACAAAAGTATTGTCAATACTATTGGTCGTGTAAGGTTGAGCAGTATTGATACTGGATTGACTGGTTTATTGTCAATACGAATATTGTCAATATTTTTGATCGTGTAAGGTGCCTATTAAGCGGAGACGTGCGCGGTCATAGAGACCGCGGCAGTATTTCAACCAATTAAAACTAGCGAACGAATATTGATATACGCGCATGTCTTTCTTTACCTTCAACCTGACGAATGACCAGTATGCTATGAATGGCCAAAGTGTGTGTATGCAGTTTTTCGTTAGTTATAGCTAAATAAAGTTCGTTAGCGGTCTTGGTGACCGCACGTCTCTTTTAACGTTCCAAGTGTAGTGAAGGAGACAGAATCTGTAACATGGTTAATTCGGTGAAAAAAATTCGAACTGGCGATCCAGATTTTGAGGAAGTAGCTATGCGATGGTTTGAAGAGGTTGGGGACAATAGTAGTGATATCGACGATTGCCAGAGTGACGATTGCGAAGCAAGTGAGCACGACAGTGATTCTAATTTGTCCGCTGATGAAAGGAATGATACGTTAGATTCTGAAAATAGCGGCGAACAAATGAACGAATCCTTCATCAACACAGAGCGTGAATCAGAAGACCAGGCTGAAAATACAAATGTTACTAAATCTAAGAAAAACTACTTTTGCAAAAACAGATTCAAATGGTCAAGCGTAGCATTTCAAGGGCGATCACGAACTCGACGACATAACATTGTATTACAGCTTCCAGGCTTACGGCCCTCTGCTAATTTAGGATATGAAGCTAGTCCAAAAGCTGTGTGGAAACTTATATTTAGCGATGAAATATTAAATATAATTCTGCAATGGACTAATGTGAAGATTAGTACTACTAGAGAGAAGTATAAAGATACAAACAAGTCTGATTTACAAGATTCTGATATAATTGAACTGGAAGCCTTCCTTGGGTTGCTGTTCTACACTACTGTGTTTAATTCAAATCATGAACATATAAAACGTCTTTTTGCTACAGACGGCACAGGACGAGATATCTTTCGCTGTGTGATGAACCAGAAACGATTCGCCATACTGCTTACATGTCTTCGTTTCGATAACACCGAAGATCGCATTATGAGACGTTTAAATAATATAACTGCACCTATCTCCGAATAGTTTAATTTGCTAATTAGTAATTCCCAAAAAGTTTATTCGTTAGGTCCTACTACTTGCATTGACGAGATGTTAGTAGATGTTAGATGGTTAAACCATCAATTCCACGCGGTTTAGTGGTACAGTAAAACGTGTGAATAGCGGCCACTAAAAAAATCAAAATTGTTGGCCGTTATTCAAAGGTGGCCGCAAATGACAGATGATGGATATTACTCTCACCAAAATCTAAGCAAATATTTTCACATAACTAATAAAATTTATTTGGACATTATTTTAAATAATTTTATTTAAACTTAAAATAGAGAATACAGAGACACCTACATAACTAAACTAAATGTGTATACAGTTTGTTTTGCGTTCATTGGTAATATATGTATGTATAAGTATACGTTTACATAGATTGCTTTTATTTTTTGACAAAAAATGCTTCAATTTTTGTTTGTTTTAAATTTTTTAACTTAGAATTATATATTTCACTTTCACATTTGTGTAAAATTTTTGAAATGTCTATAACCATGTCACCATTATTGTTACACAGGAAGTAACTCTGTATTTCTCTTAATTTTTCGCACACTTTCTCCATATTTGACAAAGTTGATTTTGGATCTTCAAACTCTTCTATCTCGTTGTTATCGGAATCATCATCATTGCATATTTCTTCAACAATTTCTGCTAGTGTTAAAATCAGGATTCTCTATAGGTTCATCATTGTCAATGGAAGCAAAATCGTGTAAACTTGCCATTGCACTGCCGACCTTTGGAAATAGCTTAGCAATGGGTATTTCGTCCTCCTCGCAAAAAATCTTCATTAGATTGAACTACTTCTGCGAATCGAGCTTTGGAAAAAAGTTTGTAATGGTAGATCGAGTGGTAGATCGGTGTTTCCATGCGGGTGCATTCCATATTAGCGCACTTGTTAGATTTATGCTCTTTTCCGAATCTTCAAAGTCACAATCACTCTCAACGAACGTTAACAGTCTTTTGATCAAAAAACTGCGGTATATAATCTTAAAATTGTGAATTATGCCTTGATCTAACGGCTGACAATACGACGTAGTGTTTGGAGGCAAAAAATCTATTTGACGTTTTCTAGCGAAACTTTAGAATGTGAAGTTGCATTATCCAGAAATAGAAGCACCTTTCGATTTTGTTTTTTCATTTTCATGTCAAACTGATCCAACCATTTTGTCATAAGATCTGAGGTGATCCAAGCCTTTTTGTTAGGTACCCACTCTAAAGGTAATTTGTCGATATGATTTCCCTTAAAACATCCGAGGATTTTTACTTTTTCCAATAACTAAAGGGTTTTCTTTGTCGCCTTCCATATTTGCGCAGAATAAAATACTTAACCGTTGTTTTGCTAATTTTTTGGCTTTGCATTTATCATAATTTAATGCAAAAGTTTTATTTGGCATGGCGCTATAATACAGACCTATTTCGTCAACATTAAATATATCCTTCGGGGAATAATCCTTTAAAATTAAAGGTAATTTAGATTTCCATGCTTCTACATCTTCCAAATTTACATCAGCGGACTCACCACAAATTGATTTAAAAGTGATATTGTGTTTTCGACAGAAACATTCCAACCAACCATTTGAAGCAGCAAAATACTCGATGTTTAAATTTCTTGCTGTCTCTAGCGTCTTTCGTTTAATCAATGGTCCATATATGGGAATGTTTTTATTTCTAGCCATGCAGCGAACCTCTTATACACAAGTTGAGCCACTGCTACTCCACCTGTTTTAGGGAATTTCCGTTTCTGATTCAAATTAATACCTTCTTCATACATCCTTTTATCACTTTTGTTTTTTAGGATATCGTTAATTTGAGTTTTTCCACCACCGAATTTTTCGACTAACTTCCGCGAACTTTAATTATACTTTTCACTCTCCTCGATAATATCAATTTGTCTTTCAGTGACAAACGTTTTCTTTTTAGCGACATACTCAAACACTTCACGAACACAACGGTAAACTTAAACTGATCGAATGAACAGGCGTTTTCCGAAACTGCTACAATCGGCTGCTGTTGTAAAATAATTCTATCGTGTTACCCTTACAAGTAAATTGTGTCGCCTTCTTTAGACTGAACAACAAATACACGAATTTTAAAATTTTCGATACGGACGACGACCGAAATTGAGAGGTAAATTTTATTACTTTTATGCCATAAAATATTGGGATCGTCTGGCCATGGCCGCTTTGTAAAGGCGGCCGTTATTGCAAGGTTTATATATATGGAATTACTCGTATTGTAGATTTTTGGAATGTTCAATCTGGCCGTTATCACAGGTGACCGGTAATACAGGTTTTGCTGTAGTTAGATCAGATATAGTACAGAGATTAACTAACTGAAACGAAAAGGTCTAGTTTAGGGAAACCTAGCGAAATTCTAAAAATTGACAATTTTGTACAAGACCTCTTTGTGGTCGGTCTTTATCGGAATGGACGAGGCCAAACGGATCTCCCGTCTTTCCTTTTCCGCCTTATTTTATTTGGCTTTGCGGAGATCTTTTCTGAGTACTTATTGTTTCCTTAATGGGCGAGAGTTTTTGGTCTTCGTCTGTTTATTGATTCGTGAAGCAGGGGACAATATTTCTGGCTTTTCTTCTTTAGAAGCTTCTGCTTTATTATTCAAATGTTGCTCATGGGCTTCTTGTTGATTAGGTCGTACACTCAAGCCGGCTTCTATAAAGTCCTCATCTTCAACCTTAGGATGCACATCACGGGCCTCCGAGAACCAGCGACCTATTGCATCTTTGTAAAAAATTTTATGCGTGTATCCTAGGGTGCAGTGGATGAGTCTCAGTTACCAAAAAACTTGATTGATTTGTCTGGAGTCGCAATAGTATTATAGTTTTTTGCAAAGGGACTGGCATTATCTGATGGTGTAATTTGGTAATGAGAGTTCTGTCATAAAAATTTACAACATTCTGCATAAAAGCTGTCTTCATCGGAGATTAAAATCATTTAAATTTGCGTGATGAATGGGAAGGTATCGACACACACACACAAGAGTTAAATCATTTTTTGCTCTATCTCACTCGTCCGTTGTCTAATCCCTATCAGAGCAACGGTAAACGGAACTCCTCTCCGAGTAAAAGGCTTGCGTGAATTTCAATAATTAACGTACAGCATATAGCCGAGTATAAGAAAAAAGAACATGCTGCCGTTTGAAATAAATATCACATCTACAACAAAACACTATTTTCAACACAAAATATATTAATCAGCGCTGGCAAAAACCTCTCGGTCCATTACAATATCGCCGCATATAGTACACCTAATCCAAGATACCCGTAGACCCACTTTCTCCCCTCCACTTCAGAGTTGCGGTGTTCTTCGAACCGCTTACAGCGGTAAACACGAGGTGTCTTACCGTTCATGCAGAAACCGTGATTTCACAAAGCTCCAGTAGTTCAGCAGAAAGTTTCTTTTGAAGTCTTTTTTCTCATCCCCGGTTATATAGGCCAGAACTTTGTATGTACTCGTTTTGAGGGTTGTTATTTTTTCCTCAGCCGTCATCTCTCAAATAAACGCTATTTGATTCAACACCCTTAACTTTATCCTTATATATGCATACATATATGTAAATATATGTATATATTCGCGTTTTGTTTTGTGTTGTTTGATTTTCAACGGTAATGCTGCATAGATTAGTCGATCATACATCTACTAAATTGGAGTACATAATCAGCTTACGATCTTTCGAGTTTGTCGGATTAACCCCTCAGTTTCGTAGCTCGAATTATACCGCAAAAGCATAAAATCCAAGCTCGTGTATGCTTTAATCCTCTGCAAAGAGCATTCGTTTATATACATACGTATGTAAGTAAGTACATATACAGTTGCTATATGATAATCGCAATTTCTTTAAGTATGTATATATGAATTTGTTGAAAATGTATGTACCGGGTGAGTTTATTATCTTGCGACAACGGAATATCTCTAAAACACTGCATTAAATCAAAAAACGATCTTAAAGTATGGCTGTAATTAGATTATTAATTACTAATCCAATACAAATTAGTTAGTGTTGAATATTTGAACAGTAATTGAGGCTATAACATTACGAGAGAGAATTGAAATGATTTACATCTATGAAGAAATTGGTAGAAATATCGATGGTGCTGTTAATCTTTACTCACAACGTTTTTCCGACAAAATGCGATCGCGCGCTTCTTGTTATCAAGTCGTTCGACAGTTCTCTAGCAAAGGAACTGTACAGCCAAATATTAATGCATAGGAAATATCATCCATTGCATCCAATGCACCCTTCAACGGATTCAAGATAACCCCATTTTTTTGCTCGAGTATTATTTTCTGACGAGGCGACATTCACAAATCACGGTAGGGTAAATCGGCACAACATGCATTACTGGGGTATCAAAAATCCTTATTGGTTGCGCCATGTTGAACATCAACATCCTTGGAACGTAAAGGTTTGGTGTGAAGTGGCAATAAACTCCATATTTGGTCGATGGAAACTTAAACGGTGAAAAATATCGAAACATTTTGCAGAACGAACTTCCAGTGTTACTTGAAGACCTTCCCTTGGACGTACCATAAACAATGTGCTTCCAAAATGACGGTTGTCCAGCATATTATTCAAGCATAGCATCAGAAGTATTAGATTGAACTTACAATCGTCGACGAAAAATTGCCAGATATTACTTCCCCTGACTTCTTCTTGTGGGGCCACTTAAAGTCTGAAGTTTATACTGAAGTTCCCACCACGAGGGAAAACATGATTGAGCGAATGACCAACGCTTATTCAAGGATTACGGCGGAAAAACTTCTCAGTTGTGTGCAATCATTCCAATTGCGAATAAATGATGATTTGATGCAGTGGTTTAGAGATACATATTCCGTTGTCTCAAGATAAAAGCTCACCCAATATATGAGAGAAGTAGTATAAGCTTTACAATGAAAATCTAAATTACATCTAAACGTAAGATAATATTGCTAACTGTTCCACTTTCGAATGTAATAATTTGATAAAGTAAACTATGTATTCACAATCGCAGTTTGTGTGTAGTTTTGTTGCAATTTCTCTTTTCCGTAATTAATTTTAATTTAACACAATGCTACTTCTACTGTGAAACTGCAATCTTGTGCCTATTTATTAGGAATTGCTTCAATAAACTAGACGTATTTTAGATTCACATTGAACACGATTTCTTTCCGTTCTCTTCCGATCTCTCATACTAATTGGGGTAAAATTCTTTTCTAATACATTTAGATCGTTACACGCTCCTGCGATTTCCACAAACGCTGCTGAAAGATAATTATTCCTGGTAGTGCGTGTTCGGATTTGCAAATATTAAAATCTGCCACATCTGGATTTTTTCCGTAACTTTTGGGAATCCTATTACCATACGTTACGAATAATATACCAACGGCTGCATATGCAAATCCACAGTTGTTTTCCTTTCGACCCTTTTTTTTTAATATAAGCCGTAGAATTCACTTTAGTAGAGAAAAATAACTTCGCTGCACCACAACAAACTAAAATAATTTCAATCTCAAGCTAGCTGCAGCTATGGAGTTGCTCTTCTTCGTGGAGTGCGCTCTATTATTAATACATTAACAAAAGCTTTCCACAGAAGTTATTCATAATTCAACGCTTTGTGTTATTCCCAGTAGAATGGTAATCACTTCCTGGGTGACTACCTCATTAGATGCATGGAGAGTTGTTAGGTGATGCTTGTACAGTTAATCCTTGAAATGTCTCAAAGAGAAAAAATATATGGCCGTAAATCTGGTGACCTTAAGCGTTAGGTAATGTTTTCTTGGAAGGGGAGAAAACGCCCAGGAAACAAAAATTTTAGAGAACGCTGAAAAGTATGACGTGTGGTTCTGTCTCGCTGTCCACAAGTCGAACTGAGCCTCATCAGAAAAAATGAAAACAGCAACAGGAATAATGTTCTGGTAGAGATCCTCTTGCCCATGCAAATTGCGAAATCTTTCTCGGGTAGTTCGTAGGTAATCATCATCAAATCTGACAATTCCTAGATAGGTCCATATTTACGAGTTAAACTCTTTGGAAAATTGCTGGGCCAACACTTTCACATGCGCCACATTGCGGTATAGAACGTGATGCTTTAAGGTTTGAGCGTGAATAGTTTTTTTACTGAAAAAGAATTATGTTGGCCAATTTTGAACCTGCGTTGTGAGGTAATCAGAGAACCGCCATTACAAATATACGTCTCTATGACAAACGCATGTACCTGCCTCATCTTGTCAAAACATTGCGCCTACTGAAAGTATGCGATTTCCTTTAGAAGTTGCATCAGCAGCAGCAGACCTCCCATAAATCGATAGCGAAGAAGAAGTATAACATCCAAAGAAACAATCTTCGCTGTTGTGTAGTGTCGAAACTCTAGATCTGTTGTTGTTGGACGCTAGCCAACACCTATTATGTAGTTCACAACGTCAGAATGCATAATGATAAAAATATAGTTCTAACTCAATATACTCAGAAAATTTGGAAGGAAGGAGGGGGAGGGGCGACGGAAATAAGGTCAAAATTCTAAACCGTGGAATATTAAATAAAAATAAGGAAACGCAATTTGAATTTAGAAACACTGGTGACACCATATACCTCGGAGGTACAGCTGGCGATATGACAAGTAGAAAGATGTTGCAACCCATTATTGAAGGTACCAATAAGACCCAATTAACTTGGGACTTAAAATGCTGCAGTAATAATGGGGACAAAGGTGGTAAAGGAATTGAATGTCATAGATTCTTTCAGTTTGGACACCATGGACACAAGCATGACATTTGCGCAAACTGCGGAAAAGGTGAGTGTAGAGCCAAGGACTGTGGGAAAGAAGCTGACTAGATTGGACTAAGTACTCGTATTCTGGACAACCAATACCGGAAAAACCCTCTGAAATAAGAGGAGAAATGCTAACAAGTACAAACGCCTCAATCGGAAGGATATAAAGTAGAACTAGTGTTGAAAATCCTACAAAGCAATTTGGAACGGATATAGAGAGATCAGGATATGGCGTATGCTAGTGTTAAGCAGAATGACATTGATATACTTGTCATCGGTTGGTGACTTTAATGCTAAATACCCACAGGCGATGAAGTTCAAGTTCTGAAAATAGAGAGCGTGATTCAAAACCAGTGCATTTATTATCCTGAAATGTGCTCCAAATTAATTCGTTATGCATGCTAAAACAGTAGATGAAGGATCATCGCAAGTAAAAAAAAATGGTGGACAGAAAACATAGATTCGAAAATGAAAGATTCTGAAACCAACATTGAAACCGACATTGGACATTGAAAAAGGAACTGAGCAAACAATCCAAACCGTAGTGGAAATGGCCAAAGAGGGCGGGCATCTTATGAATGCTTGGAAAAAAGCAAAACATGAATGTGAGTATGGGTGTCTCACAGAAAGTAGTTTTGGAAACAGTCTACATTATGGCGCACTGGTCGGGATCCAATTTCCTGTAATGCGAAATGAAGGCGGCCTAAGGAGCAGGACGGGACCGGTGCGGCCTCATCTTACAGTATCGGATCTTTGCCGGCCACCCTGGAGGAACATATATTTCTAACTACCTACGCGGAGGAAGATACAGTTACGATAAGGCTTATAACTACAGAAACCAATTGCCAGATTGACAAAACTGATGGAAAAACGAAAGCTGAATTTGACTGCGCACGGATGTCTTGTCACGTTTGTAAAAAGGATAAAGTCGTGGAGGACAACTGTGTATGTTGCAACGAAGTCGATATAGTGGAATATAGGCTTAAAGAATAGAATAAGCAGAATCGGTATAATTGGGGCACACACGAATGTGATGATTTGGGCAGCCGACAAAACCTGATTCCTGATGTAGAGGGCCTCTGGAAAGCATTTTAGAGGGTAGCTGATTGAGTCGTACACAGCTAAGATTGCGATCAGAACATGGGCACAACATAAGGATGGCGCAAAGTGGACAGTCTCCTCCCCATGATATCCCACACATGATCGATGGGGTTTTTAAATCCGGGGAACGGGATGGCCACGGCAAAGCATTAACACCTGCTTCTTGGAGAAAGTTCGACGAGCAATATGGGGACGTGCATAGTCTTGCTGAAAAAGGACGTGTGGAGGACCATCTAGATAAGGTAGCAAAATGGTTCATCATAACGCTGTCATACTGCCTCGAATAAACAGAAGTGGTGATCGGCTACCATAAGGAATAGCCCCCGCAAATCGTTACTCCAACAGTCCTGTATGCATGGCTCTCAATAGCGAACCCAATATGGTGTCGCTCACCACGCCGGCGTTGGACCCTTCTGCGATCATCCTCCATACCTAGACAGTATGGCGATTCGTCGCTGAAGACGACATTATGCTTCCCAACGCTGCCGTTCTTTGCACCAGTTCAAGCGTTGACGACAGTGGTTCGGAGAACGGAAGAACGGGGTGGCCATGGGAAAACGTTAACGCCTGTTTCTTGGAGAAAATCTGTAGTTCGACGAACAATATGGGGACGTGCATTGTCTTGCTGAAAAAGGACGTATGGACGGCCATCTAGATAAGGTAGTGAAGTGGCTTGTAGGACATCATTAACATAATGCGTAGCTATCATACTGCCTCGCATAAACAGAAATGGTGATCGGCTACCATAAGCAATAGCGCCGCAAACCATTACTCCAACAGTTCTGTGTGCATGCCTCCTAACAGCAAACCCAATATCGCGTCGTTTCGCAAGCCGGTGTCGTACCCCTCTACGGCCATCGTGCATACCTAGACAGAACGGAGATTCGTCACGGAGCGGAAGACGACATTATGTCATTCTGCGTCCGAATGCTACCCTTCCCTGTACCATTTCAAGCGTTGACGACAGTGCTCCGCAGTGAAAGGAAGCACTAATCGTGGACGGTATGGAAAAACTCCGAAGGCTCGAATGCGGTGATATAGTGTACGCACAGTAACAGGTCTACCTTCTTCTTCAAAACATTGGTCAGCGATTTGACGCGTTGCAGCAAAACGGTCCCGTAGAGCTAATTGCTTGAAGCGCCCATCTGAACGCTGTGTGGTACGCCTCGGTTGACCAGTTGGTCTTCTTCGTGTTCCTCTACTTTCTTCTGTCTGCACACGACACACGCATTACCGTCATTGCAGTACAGGCATTTTGTTACGCTTAACTCTTGTAGACGGACACGAAATAAGTAAGCTCTCATGGACATGAATCTCTTCGCAGAAAAGTAAGAGAATTTTTTATCAACGATAAAAAGTTGCGTGCATCATAGCATGCTTTAAATATAGTCATTTTGATGCCAAAAAATCAAGTTGAACAAATCACTCCTTCTGGGTGTAACACTTCTAATGTCATTGCGTATGTACATACATACATACATGATCGAGGCAAACGGCAGGAACATGCTACGCTTGCTAAAAGCGCACCCTGCGTTCAAAAGGTGGAAAACCATTAGTGGTAAATGACATCGATTTCGAAATTATCTCTACCGCACGCACCATGTACGTATGTGTGGTTAAAGTTTAACTGCCTACTTGTGTAGCAACTAACACATTTGCAAATTAGTAAATATTATTACTTCTAACGTTTCTAACATACATAGTTTACATTCCCCACGCAAAACAATAATATTTGCGTAACACTACTTGCTACTACATAAAGTTGAATATCGTCAATTCAGACAAGTTCGAGGCTCGCCGAATAATCGGCACTTTACAGGAAAAACGTCGGAACGGGAAAATACGATACGTCAGCAATCAAGAGTGTGATGAAATTACAGAATGAATAGGTATTATCAACCATATTCCGTATTCACAGTTTAAGCTTAATTTGATACAGCGAGCTTTTGCCTATAGGATTGCTGTTTTGAAACACGATAACTTTGCATAATAAATACAATTGCTATTCGCAAAACCGCCAAATAATTTAGCGTTCATAACTGCCGCGCCGAGTCGTTAAATTGATTGAAGTGATAGAATGAACGGTGTATCTGCGTACTTGAGTGGAAACCTGCGGTCTGCGGGCCGCGGGGGATATGCGCCTGTCTCTACGGCGAATGTTTACAATTTGAACATCCGTCCGATGTATTACATTGTATAAACAATGCATACCGTCCCAAAGTGATATTACATTCAAGCGCTATTCAAATATCGTAATAATATTCGTACTCTCCGCAAATTATCCCAGTTGTATATTTTTCAGGTTTTAGTAATTTTCGATAAATTAAGTTTATATTTTATCTTTATGTACTACCTACCTTTTTCGAATTAAATGCGATTTTTGTTTGATTTTAAAAGTAAAGCCTTTTATTTTTGAAATAGAAATTTCCTGCTAAGCCATGCATTTACTGAATACGTAGATCCGCTTTACTGTCTTTACAATTGTAAGGCTTGACTAGAGTGATTCCGCTGCAATGCCGAACATAAAAGTACGCTCTTGAAATTTTGCTTAACTTTTCTCGATAGCGGCGGCTCCTTTCGAATGGAATTATGGTATTACGCTCGTTCGACACGCGGAATGCTTGCAAAAATAATCGAATGTAACGGTAATTGGTAAGGAGGTTTTGTCTGGAGCAACGACATTCGTGTATCATTTACATAAAACCCACGTGCACTATACGTTACTACAAGGATCGTATTTCAGGAAAAACAAGTTGGCGTATTATATTCTAAAAATATCTAAGTTCTTTGTCGAAGTCCTTCGAGATAAAAGCTTGCTGAATGTTTCGATATGTAATACAGAAAATTACTTATTTGCTATCTACTTCATGTGTATTTATATCGATGCTTTTACGTTAGAGAGGGTTTATACAGGATTGGTGCTGGTGTGGAAGTGTATTTCTTTAGATAAAAAACGCGGAGAAGAAGGATATAAATTACTACTACATCTCGAATCTAACCCATTTTAGTGTTTTCTAAGTATTTTATAAAATTATCAGCATTTCTAGCATATTGAAGGTAGGCGGTTTCATATAACATCTTGCGATATTAGAATTTAGAATTTGAATTGAGGAGAATTGCACCGCGACGAAATGATCTATTGTGGGGGGAGGGGTGTAGAGGTAGGGGGAGGGAGTATTTTTTCCTCGTCAATGACATCTTTACCAAAATGACTGGCGCGAACCGCTGCAATAGCCATGCAGTTGGATATCAGGTGTTCCGGATTTTCTCTTTCCGCCCCACAAAACCTGCAGTCGCTATTGTGATTGAGACCTATCCTGGTCATGTGTTCCCCAAGGTGTCAGTGCCCTGTAAGAAAACCCACAAGTAGGCGTAGTTTATTCCTACTTAATTCTAGCAACGTCCATTTTCTTTGATTATTGAAGTTTCCAAGGAATACCTTGGAATGTCTCAGACCAGGAAGATTTTGAGTTTCTGCTCCCTGTCCTTGATTTCTCCTTCGTAGGCGCTCACCCCTATTCTGCCAAATGGTTCCGGTCCCACAAATGATGTTGTGGCGGCCTTTTCTGCTAATAATTAGCTTTCTCGTTGCCACTGATTCCAGTGTGTCCTGGTACCCAGCCTAGATCGTTCAGTTTCTCTTAGCATTCCCAGACTAATTTTGATCTAATGGCGTTAGAACCCAGCGCCATTATGGCTGCTTGACTGTCGAAGAAAATTGCAATGCTTTGCTTCCGAAAGTTCCTATCAAGATTCAGTTGAGCACGTCTTCCAATAGCATTGATCTCTGCCTGGAAGACGCTGGGGTAAGTTCCCATTGGCTCTGATTATTTGATTCCTGGTCCGAATACTCCTGCACCTGTTCCCCTATCAGTCTTGAAGCCGTCTGTATACCATTTAATGGTATTTGCCTTTAGGGAATAGATGCATCGTTCTCCTTTCCATTCTCCCTTATTGCTTAGCTTCTTGGGAAAGTTCTTCACCGCCAGAAATGAGCCAGCTCTCTGGCACGACATCTCAGCCCCACCAGACCCCATTCTGGATAGACGATATAATGCCCTATGGGCAACCCCTCCACTACTATGTGTAGGGGGTAAAATCTAAAATGACTTCCAAGGCCGCGGTTGGACAGGTTTTCATGGCGCCAGTAGTGCACACACATGCCAACCGTTCCAGCTTATCAAGAGTATCCTTGATTGTTACCTGTGTGACCTTTGGAAACCAGGTTATCGCCCCGTATGATACCATAGGTCTCACTACTTATATATTAGCATATATTCATTTTCTCTAGAACTTATCCCAGCCTGTGTAAAACCAGCGCTACCCTCCCCTTTTTTCGAAATTCGAAACTGTTGTTCCAAGTTGTTCTAAGTATGTTCTACATTTTTTCGAAATATTGCAAAATCATATTCAAAAATTGCCGAAAAAGACGGAAATTGCTACAAATATATGACGCTGAAACTCTGAAACTAACTACTAAGTTGTTGTAACTAGTTAGAACTCAAAAGTTCCAAAACTTCAATACATCGTTGGCTCTGAATTTTCAAATATATGCAACATGTGGACGCACATTATGGTGATGAAAACGATATGGTTATTTTTGATTCGATTGCAACAGGAATGCGGTCAAGTTGAGCCAGATAGCCGTCGCTGTTGATATTTAATTGCCACTTGCCGTTTTTGACCGAGATCCACCACTGTTGACACTCATCACCGTCATTCCGTCAATAAAAAATCCCGTTTGGGCTGATTTCCCAGTGCATAACTCCGCTTCTGTCCCACCAAACACACCACATTGCTTTCTTACAGTGGACATCTTTCTGTATTCCCTTGGATGAAACACCTGGCAAAACGCAAACCTTCTATCTTTTCACATTTTTGAAAAGAAGCCACTATTCATCCCCAGTGACGAGATTCTTCCGGAACGGAATTTGGTCATTTCACTGTAGCACCCTTCATCCAATTTCCATACTTTTCCGAGCTTTTTAAGACGACGAACGATGGTCGGACGGTTTACATTCAAGTCTTCGGCCAACATTCTCGTTGTCAAGCATCCTCTTCCACGGCTGCCAAAAGGGGCTGGTCCTTGAAATTTGATGGTCGACCTCTTTCTTCTTCATCTGCGAGGTTGTATCACCCGATTTGAACTTCTTGAACTATCTTTCAACTTGGCTTTTGGTGATTGTTCCTTCGCCAAAAAGGTGGTTGAGATCACGGAATGACTGTGCTACATTCCAACTTTTCTCGAAGTGGTAGAGTATAATATGGCGAATATGTATAACAATACAATACAAAAATGCAATTAAAAAATTAATTAAATGATTCTAAATCAAACTATTGAATTAATAATTTTTTAAGTATCTACTGGGTGAGATTTTTATCTTGAGACAGTATAGAAAACTCACCCAGTATATCAAAACAAAAAGTGGCACATGAAAATGCAGTTCTCTCAATAAACATGGATCAGTTAACTTATCTTACCTTAGAAATAATAAATTCTGAGTTTATATTTGCGTTCTATTAAAAAGTATATGTGAACCTAACAGTACACGTTGCTCGAATTTTTATCAGAAAAAAATTGTACGAAAGAGGGCCTGAATTTTCGGTTATGTGGTTGCTCAGTTTGTGATAATAAAGTCTTAACCAACCCAAGCAACATCGAAGGTACATAATATAATTCAGCCGACTTTCAAAGTAGTTGCGGTATTCGCGTTTAAACTTTTCCGAGATTTCCAAGTTCAACAGAACTCGAAAAGCCCCGTTAATTTAATACTCTATGTAGAATTTCGTGTGCGTGCTCACTTTGTAAATTCTGCTTCATTTAGTAAAAGTCGACCGCGTTTTATTTTGCGTATTTTTACAACCGAACTTGTATCCCGCACTATCCCTAGAGAAAGAAGTAAAAGAAGCTTGATTAAACAAAAACGTGATATTGGCAGCAATATTACGAATGTTTGTCGTGGTTTATTTCGATTTCTTCGGCCTGGGACTCATTTGCAACTAATGCACCTCCAACAATTCTGAATTTCCTCTGAGAAACTATCAATGAGAGAGAGATTCGTATGACAGTTACGTATGACCTAGTGTTAAATGTGAAATATTGTTGTATAAACTGACATGCAACTAGCCAAATCCAGACTATTGAAACTGATCTCCAAGTCCTTTAACCTCCCAATCTCTAGTTAGCAGCGATGATTTTAGTCACGATATTTCCTTGATCCAGCTTATAGAGATTCCAGTAGGTTTGGCTCGATTATAGCGATAGATCACCAAAATACCAAGGACCAACGAGTTGTTTCACTGTGCAATGTATCTCTGACCAGCCCCATCGCATTTTCGCTGAATGGCGTTTTGAGAACCTTACGGATTCGCGAGTTTCGTGTGCACCAGAACGCTACAGCTATGCTGAACCATTTGAGAGCTGCCAGATTTGGTCGGAAAAACATCGTGAAGGATCTCTTTCAGCATACACACCCGCAGACATCTGGCCGTCACAAGTTGATTAAATGTGAGCCTCGCGTCAAGGACGAAGCCGAAGCGGTGTTGCGCTTCCTCGAGAATCGTATAGCTATCTGTTTGTCCGCACTTATCAGAAACCTCACTGGCGTCTGGAACCTTCGACACACCAGGGCATTATTGCCTAGGTCCACTTGATGGTCCGCCATCACAAAGCTGAAGTAGTGACCGGTAAACATACTTTCTTCTACTTGTGGTTTGTCTGAATTTTCCACTGTCTTCTTAAACATTTTTCATGGTGGTTGAATTGTCGTTTCTTCAGTATCTACGCCATCCCAGGAGTTCTGGATAGCTGGTGCATTTTACCCTCTGCCTGGAATCTTTTGCTCTTACCTTGGATGCAATAGATCTCGCAAATGATTTGATTACCTTACATACTTTGTAGGCAGCAATACCTAAAGGTGTTGATATTATTCTATGGTTATACTTCAGCTATATTTTGCTATTTGGCGTAAATCTGTTGGTCCATTGACCAATCATCTCATTCTGGTCCCATTTCCTTTGCCAGTCCTTGAATCCTCCTACTAGCTTCTTACTTTCAAGTCTCCGCTTTTCCTTCCTTCCTTCCTGGAGCCGAGGAGTTGGCCAACAGGTGAAGTGCCGATTAAGTTGGCCTTCGCACATCCTGTCCGTTGGGGAGCCGAATAGTTGGCCCCATAGAAACACTCACCCCGGGTATTCTGTGGAGGAGCCGAGAAGTTGGCCTCTGCCCTTTCTCCGGTGTGGTGTCGAAATTTGTTGACCCTCACAAACACACCGTTATCTCGTATACCACTGTCGACACCTGACTGTCAATATAATTGTTGTTTTAGTAGGTTAGCTTTTACCTATTTCAAAAAAGTTACCTAGATACCTGGCCAGTACGCATTGTTTGAGATTCTATTATTTAATATAAACTTGTCGCACTGCTATTCTTTTGTTAATGCGTAACTTTTGTCTCCAGTGTTTAGTTTTGTAAACCGCTTGCTTTATTTACTTCTGAATTTTACAACATTTCGTTTGACCATTCATCACCTGTGAACGAATAAGAAATTCTCTTTTGTTTGAACTTGCCAATAAATGTACATATATATTTGATACCTGAAAACCTGTGTTTGATAGATAATTAATCTTCCGCGTTACGATAACAACTTACTGACAAATGACAGACTCATCGCAATACGCTGCCTAGCGAGTTCCATTGAAACTTAATTAGAGCTATGCGCGGCCGCAGAGGTTAGAGAGCTGCGCGTGAGATCAGTAGGCTACTGTTCTGTCTTATTTTAGTTTAATTATCTAAACCCCGGGATTCCAAAAAA